>JAOQMM010157495.1:0-11328 GCA_027563515.1 Erythroxylum platyclados | reverse complement strand
GGGAATCAGGACCGCGGGCCTCCACCCCCCCCAGAGAGGACCCACGGACGCCGCCCCTGATGGCTAGCCACCAATAGCGAATTAGAGCCAGTCACCCCCTCTCCCTCCCCACCGCATTCGCCAGCATCCGCGCCACGATCGCCAGATTCCCCCGCGCCTCGTCTAGCGCCCTCTGCTGGTCCGCGATCCTCCGCAGTAGCGCCGCGTGCTGCTCGGTGGTGATGACCGGCGTACAGTGCTCGAGGACCGCCGCCGCCGCTCGATCCCATTGCGTCGCCGTCTCGCTGTGGTAGGCCGTGCTCGAAAGGTGTCGGTTGTCCGCGTAAAACGCCTCCGCCGCGATCTGGCCGGGGCTGCGCTTGTCGGTCGGGAGTGGCGCGGTCGCCTTGATGCGGAGTTTGCGGATTTCTTCGCCCGTGTCGCTCATAGAAAACCATCCTCCTGCCTCGAAGGCAGCGAAGCGCTCCTGAGAGGCTAGCGGATCGGTAGATCTCACCTCCCCAGGAGTACATTTTTTTCGCGATCTTGTCTAGGTAGGCACCGTTTGGTAAGTGGTTACCGTTTGGTGCCTACCCTGGGAACGGATGGTCATCTTGCCATCCTCTGATCTCAGCCCTCAGCCTCGCGATCTCCGCCCTCTGCTCCTGCGCGATGGCGAGGAGGCGAGGGACCTCAGCGAGAAGCTCCGCAGTCTTTGCGCGCTTCTTTTCCTCCCACTCTCCCATGTGGCGCGGAACTTGATGAATGCGCACCGTCGCGACGTATTTCTGTGACGGCCCGCCAAGCATCATTAGCTCCGCACCCTGGCTGCATTCATGCAGCGAGTATGGCCCCGGCGTTGCCTCCGCTGCCAGCACCTCGATCTCCTCCAGCGTCCGGGCGGTCAGCTTTTTCGCCGCCTCGATCTTTTCCTCTGGACTCATCCCTTACCCCCTATGATTCGCTCCATGTTATCCGCCGCCTCCTGCGCGGTGCGTCCGGCCGCGAACAGCTTGCGCATCCCGAACCGCCGCACCGTCAGCCCGTAGCCGCCCAGCTCGTCGCGCTGCATGTGGGGCAGCACCTGGTCGGCGTCCTTGAGCGCCTTGAGTCGTGGCCCTGGCTTCCAATCGACGGCGCTCATGGCCGCACCTCGATGATCCAGAGCAGGTCTTCGAGCGTGCGGATCTCTCGCATTTCCTGCCCGGCGATCCCGGCCTGCTTCGGATTCGCGCCGAAATCCAGCTCCTGCCACCAGTCGAGCCATTCCGCGACGTCCTTGGCGGTCGCATCATCCGGCGCGATAGCCTGCGCGACCATCATCGTGTGCGCCTCCAGCAGCCCATACACCGCCTCCCACCGCGGCGACTCTATCAGAGCCCCGCACGCGAGACGGTCGGCCTCGTAGACGGCGGAAATCGCCTTGACGTGCGCTTCCCAGGCCCGGAGCGTGGCGAGCTTTTCGGCGGGAGTCACGGCGCAGGCTCCAGGAACTGGATCATTTCGACGCAAACAGAGTCAATGCGGCCATCTGGAAACTCAATGATTGCGGTAGTGAAATTTCCCACCCCATTCTCAAATTCCTCGTACGCGACTCCGAACTGATGAAACAGCGCCTCGCCCGCATCGACTTTGACATTGAATTTTCGCGTATGCATCACTGCCGACCCAGGCCAAGCGGGGACCTCCTCTTCGCGTGGATCCCACTTCTGCACCGAAACTTTTCGTAATCCGCTCATTTCCCGCCCCGCCTGATCTCGTTCGCCACCGCCAGCCGCACGAGCTGCGATCCCGTCATCCCGCGCCGCTTGGCCTCCTTCTGCGCCGCCGCCTTTTCCTCGGTAGTCGTCCAGTAGGTCGCCGGTTCGAGCTTTTCGCTTCGTGGTTTTTTCTGCATTCGCTCCTCCGGAAAAATGCAGGGCGGCGCGCCGAACACACTTGCGCTACGCCGCCCCGTGCCGGTGACTCCGGCGATGTTGACCCCGCCCGACAGAGCGGTCACCCCCGCGACGAGCGAGGACGGCCCGGCGCGTTGCCGGGCGGGGTGGTGGTTAGGCGTCGATCTCGCGGCAGGTGACGCCGCCGCAATCAACCCATGCCTTCAAAAATTGGCGACGAGCGGAGCGAGCATTGGTTGCGCGATACTCTCCCAAAAAGCAACCCTGGGCATTCCAAAATCCGAAAGTCTTCTTGCTCATGTTGTCCTCGTTCGTTGTTCGTTGTTCGTTTTCGCCGGGATGACCGTCCCGACCTCTATAACATACCGCATCTTAACGCATCTAGCAACAACTATTTTGCATTCCTCGAAAAAACCTTAGATCGGATCGCCAACTGGCTTTACTGGCTTTTTCGGGCACCCGAACCACCGCCGAACCCGCCCCTCTGGCATGTAGAGCGATTCCCCGCAGGTCCGCTTTGGCAGACGTGGTCGCGAGTACCGGACCATGTGCGGGCGATCGCCATCCCAGCAGATCGCCGAGCTGTCCGCCGCATCGTACTCGTCGGGCCACTCCAGCGCCGCGATGCACTCGCCAGGCCCGACCACCTCGCGCGAAGGCTCCTCGACAGGCGCGGCGATGTCGGCGTACTGGCACCCGCAGAGCGCGGCGGCGAGGATCAGGAGGCGCATCAAATCCCCTCCCGCCAGCACTGCCGTAGCCTGCGCCGTCCAGCGGCCGCCAGGACTACCACGGAGCCCACGCCGAACGCCAGCGCGACCCAGCCAGCGGTCAGCGCGGCGGCGATCGCGAGCGCCACGGAGAGCCACAGCGCGCCCATGTAGCGACGTTGGCGCGAGGTCATGGCTGCGCCTTCGCTTCCCGGGCTTTGCGCCTCGCTGCGAGAAATGCGCTAGCTCCGCGATCCCAGCGAGACTGCGAGACGGAGCCGACAAACTCATATCCAGCTGATGCCCACTGATTCACGGCCTTCGCGAGATCTTTTTCATCTCCCGGCTCAAAAAAGAAGCATGCCGCAAAGCCTGGCATTCCTGGTTTTTTGGCTGCGTAGATCTTTGATTTAATCACCCCCCCACCTCCATCATGATCGCGATTTCCAGCGCGGCCAGTGCGATCATGCACACGGCAGCGACGAGCCCAGGCCAGCGGATCGAGTCGTGGCGGGTCATTTCGCCCGCCTTGCACGGATGCGCCGCTGCCTCTGCGAGCGTGACGGAGCGCCGCTTCCTGGCGTCCATTGGTACGGGAAATAGTCGCCAGGAGCACGCCAAGTACAGCGCGAGAAATTGCCAACGTCGAAAAACCAATCCATTACAGCGCCTCCAATTCGATGATGAAGCACTCTCCCGTCACGGTATCGCCGGACCACTCAGGGCGCGGCCTGCCCCAGCGGATGCGCTTGATTTTGCGCGTCAGGGTGCGAGAGGTGTAGCCGCGCGAGGCAACGAGGGTGTGGTAGTCATGCGGAACATCCAATTCCCTCATGATCCTGCTTCGCCAGTTCTCTCCCCGGTACTCCTCCAGCTTCTCACCGCGCTCGATCATGTCGAACCACTTGCCGGTCAGCACGACGCGCAGGACGCCATCCGCCCGGCTCATCGCATCCCCCGTAATTCTCGCACCGTGCGCATCTGCTCGGCGATCTGGTCGGCGCGGCGCTGGGCACGGTAGCGGGCCTCGACGCGCCAGATGATCGCGGCGCCCCATCCGACGGCGACAAGCAGGGCGCCAGCGAGGCCGAAGACGACGAAGCGGACGGCGGGGTTGGTCAGGATTTGGTCGAGCATTGCGACTCCTTGAGTTCGGTGATTTTGGCGAGGCAGGCGGAGCGGAAGCGGTCGACCTTCTCGATGATTTTCCAGTATCGGTCATCGGTCCAGCCGATAGCAGGATCGGGAAACGCGAACGCCAATGCGCGAGATTCGAGGGCTTCGCACGCTTCCGCCATCCTCCGAAGGTGCGCGATCTTGAGGCGGATGATCTCCTTTTCGGCGTCATCCAGGCACTCCTCGAGGTTGTTCGCCTCCTCACCTAGATCTTGGATGCGACGTTCCATCCGCTCGCCGTCGTCCTTGGCTTGCGTTAGGGCTTCGTGGACCTCCCAAGCCATTGATGGGTCCGCGTAGTTCGCCAGTGCGAACTCATGCTTTTCGCAGATTGTCGCGCCGCCATCCGCAAGAGGTTTCGAGAGCCGCACATCCCAACTGATTCGCTCACCTCTGCTCATGGCTCCCCCTCCATCTGGATTTCGAGCATGATGTATTCGTATCCTCGCGGCTTCCTCTCCCCCATCTTCAGCAGCCTCCATCCCGGCCCTGGGTCGATGCGGGTCACTTAGCCACCCCCGCGAGCTTCACCAGCAGTGCCCCGGCCCGATCGCGTTGAGCGCCCTTTGCGTTGGCGCGGATGTAGTTGAGGCGCCCGTGGTCCTCGACCGTGACGCCGCGAGCCTCGAAGGTGAGCAGCTCGGGCTCGAAGTCCTCCACCCCGTCATACGCCGCCACCTGATCCGGAAGCGGGTTCGCGAGGTCATCCAGCGCTCCCTTGGCCTCGTTGCGAACCCACTCGCACGGGTCGACGGCGAGGCGGTCCAGCGTGGCGCGCTCGGCGGCGGTCAGGTCGCGGACAGCCAGCTTGCGGCGCAGTTGAACGACAGCAGCGACGCGAGCGGCGAGGTCGGCGAAATCCATGTGGTTCGCGATGGCGTGGCACAGCGCGGAGTCGTCGCGCATGTCCTGGAGGCCGTCGAGGATGTTCGCGAGGGCTTCCGGAACCCAGTCACAGGACACATAGACGTGAGGCTCGTCCAGATTAAGGACGTGCGAAAACGGCTTGAATTTGATGTGACACGGCATGATCACTCCCCCCTATGCTGCAGTGCGCGTTCGTGCGCCCGTTCTGTGATGCCCTTGCAGACAGATCTCGGCAGGCTGTTGAGGATGTCGTCGGCCCACGCTTCGACGGGCTCGAACGTCTCGAAATGCTCGGGCTCCTCCGGCTCTTCGCGAGTGCCACGGATGCGCGGGCAGTAGTCGGCTGCGCACCAGTCGATGAGCGGTTCGAGGCATCCGGCGATGGCTTCGTGGAACGTCTTCGCCTCGAACTCCGGCGACTTGAGCGCTTCGGCGAGGTTGTCGGCGAACTGGTGGAGGGCTGGCTTGGGTTTGGAAGTCATCGGATTACCCGCGACGCATCGACGCTTTTTGGCAAGGCGGTGATGCCGGTTCCCCGGAGGTACAGGGATCCCCCGACCTTGAGGTTGTCGGGCAAGGCGGTGATGCTTTTGTTTCCGGACAGATCTAGATCGCCTTTGATCGGTCCGCCAATGATCAGCGTTGAAACGATCCTGTATCCCATCTCATCCTCGCAAGTTCCGCGGCAACGTCGCCGCCTCCAAACGATACGGCAAGGCGCGACGGAATGCAAGAGTTTTATTCCTTTTTTCTTCCTCGCATAGTTCCATCATTAATTCCTTGCATTCTTCCTTTTCTCGCGCTATGTTGGATGAAGCGCCGGACGTTCGGCGCAGAACGAGGAACCCAATGGAAGCGAAAACCGAAAAGCCCGCATCGATCGAAACCATTCGCGCCGATGTAGTCGCCGCGTCGGAATTCTGCGCCGACGAAATGCGCGCCCTGATCAATCGCATGGAGGCCAAATAATGCTCAAGCGAGGAAAGGAACCAGTCGCCGTCGCGCCATGGAGCACGAAGGCATTGAAAGCGTATCGCAAGGCTGATAAGGCCATTCTGGCGGCTGCGATCGATCGAACCACCAACTACCTGAGCAAGTACGCCGGGGGTCACGTCAGGACGCCCGCCAAGGTCGCCGAAACACTCTCCAATCTCCTTGGGGTTCCGGCGCGCCAGTTCGGGCAGGGGGCGAAATGAGCAACGAAGTCGTCGCATTCCAGCAAGCCCTCATCAACCAGCGTGAGGCGATCGTTTCGCGCCTTCCGCAGCACATGGCGGACAAGTGCGATCGCATCATCAAAACCGTCGTCACGGCGGCGATGAAAAATCCGACAATCCTCAAATGCACGAAGGAGTCAATCCTTCTGTCTGTGTTCCAGTCGATTGATCTTGGTCTTGAGATCGGGAACGCGCTTGGCGAAGCGTATCTCGTTCCGTATGGCTCGACGTGCCAGATGATCCCAGGGTATCGTGGTCTCGTGTCGCTGGCCCGCAGGTCCGGCAAGATCCGGGCGATCGAAGCGCGAATTGTTCGCGATGGAGACGAGTTCGATTTCTCGCTCGGCACCAATCCGCAACTGGCCCACAAGCCGGTTTTTTCCGAGAAGCCCGCAAAAATGCGCGCAGTCTACGCGATCGCATTTTTCAACGACGGATCGACGCAATTCGAAGTCATGGTCAGGGAGGAAGTCGACGCGATTTGCAAGCGGAGTCGCGCAAGCGGATCCGGCCCCTGGGTCAGCGACTACGACGAGATGGCAAAGAAGACCGTGGTTCGGCGGCTGTCGAAGTACCTCCCACTCTCTCCTGAGCTGTCGCAAGCTCTGGAGATCCAGGCAATGGCCGAAGCGGGAGATTTCGGCGGCGACGCTGCCCCGAAGGAAACACATAACGACCTCAACGCGAAGGCGCGGGCGGCGGCAATGAATCGCGTGGCGGTGGATGCTCCGACTGATTTTGGCGACGACTCCGCGCCGCTGGATTCGCTCGTCGGCGGCGACGAAGGCGGCAACGAAGGCGGCAACGAATGACCGCGCAAATTCTGACCGGCGAGCCGTGGGAAGCCTACACCAAGGCCCACGCCTACGGGTCCTCTGCGCTCGAGGCATTCGGCACGATGAGCCTGGAGAGGTGGGCCTATGAGTACGCTGGCGATGGGAGATACTCTGGCGCGACCTCGAAGTTCGCGGCGGGCGGAGGCGCTCTCGACGCTCTGGTGACAGCCAACAAGTCTTTCGCGGATTGCTTCTATGTCAAAACAGAAAATCTCGCGAAAATGACGAACGCCGAAAAGGAAGCCTGGCGCGCAAAGGTTGGGAGTCGCGAGATCATCGACGCCAAGCAGGAGCGGGAAATCCTTTCCGCTCTCCCGCGAGTCAAGGAGGCGATTTCCGTCCTTGCTGATGGTCGGCCCGTCTCGTATCAGGTGACGTTGCGCGGGGGGATCGAAGACATCGAAGTGCAGACGCGGCCCGACATCTGGATTGATGGCGATCTTCTCGATGTGTCGGACCTCAAATACGTCGCCGACATCGCGGGGTTCGTGCGAAATTTCGTCGGGTCACGCTACGAGATCCAGGCGGCGCTCGCGTGGTCGTTGATCGCGCAGACTGGGCGCGACATGGAGACGGTGCGCATGTCCTACCTGCTCTGCGAGTCCGGGACGACGCTCCCGCAGGCCATCGTCTGGATCCTGGATCCCGCCGACATCGCCTTGATGGTTCGGCGTCTCGAGAACAAGTGCCGCAAGATCAAGGCCGCGCAGGACTCGCCGCAAGGGTTGATCGACGTGGTGGAGTTCCGCCAAATGGTGCTGCCTGGATGGGCGCGCAAGAAGCTGGAGGAAGATGATGTCTGATCCAATCCACTGCTGGTGCTGGAACGAAGGCGCCCGCACTACTGCTACGTCCATCCACCTGATTCGCGACATCATCGACGGTCGCGGCGTTGGCGTCAATGGCTACATCTGGGCGCGAGTCCAGCGCATCGCCGCGGCGCCGACAACCGAACAACCGCGCCCATCCGCACTGTCACGGATCTGGGCGATTCTGAGGGGAAGAGAATGAAGTTTCTCGTCGGGCTATTTCTGTCGCAGGTCCTATCCATCATTTTCGCCAGCGGAGCCGTCTACATGGCGACCCACGGAATCGCGAAATGGTGGGTGCTCGTGGTGGCTGCGATCATCTGCGGGGTGCGGATGAGCAAGGATAACGTCAAATGACCGCCTCCCACTGGTTCCGCCTCGTTGCCTCCCGCCCATTCGACCGCCAGACCACGGCGGCGGATTTCGTCAGGGGGTGGCGGGGATGATCTGCCTGCACATTACAGCCCACAAGGACGAGTCCGGGTTCCTTCTCGAGGTTGACCGCTTGGAGCGCGAGGACGCATCGCAAGAGGAGGCGCGCATCATTGATTTGATCCATGACGTGCTACGGGTGACATTCGAGGCGAGCGGGAAGACTGTTCGCGAGATCAAAAAGCCCTGGTGGAAGCGGTGGCGGGGATGACGCGCTCCAAGTACGGGAATCGCAAAGTCGAGCTGGACGGCGAGAAGTTCGACTCCATCGCGGAGCGGGACCGGTGGGTTTCGCTTCGCCTGATGGAGCGGGCCGGGGAGATCCGATCCCTCCGCCGGCAGGTGCGATTCCACCTCTCCGGAGCCGATGGCACCCACGTTTGCGACTACATCGCGGATTTTGTCTACTACCGCGATGGGGCGCAAGTGATCGAGGATGTGAAAGGCGTCGTCACCGATGTATTCCGGATCAAAGCGAAACTCATGGCTGCGCAAGGCCGGCCGGTCACCATTTGGAGGAAGAGGAAATGACCGCAAAACTTGACCCTGACCACCAGGTCGCCGTCTGGGCAGTCCGCTACTGCCTGGGTCGAATGACTTACGCCGTCGGGAGCTGCGTGGAGTGGCTGATCTGGGTTTGGCCGGATCTCAACGAAGACGCTCGCTCGATCATCAAGCGCGACATCGAGGAGGCCTTCGTCGAAGACGACCGCGACCGCAAGAGGCTCAACGGCGCCAGCGGATACAGGAGGCTGGGAATGGACATGGATCGCCGCGAGTGGGAGCGCGTCCGCAAGCTCTGGAGCTCGCCATGATACCCAACGACTACGCCCGCTGCAACGACGCCTCCTGCCACCTCCGCGAGACCTGCGCCCGCTGGGTTGAGCGTCACGAGGGGCGCGTGCAGCAGGCGACGTTCCGGCGCGGTCTCCTGCCGTACTGCTCGTTCGAGCCGATCCGCATAACTGAGCCGGACCCGGCGCAGGGCGACATGTTCGGAGCTTGACACCGACCCCGCTTGCTTTTCGGGGCGGGATCGCGTAAATTGAGAGAACAGACCCACGCCGCCTGTTTGGACGCAGGTGGATGATGGACGAAACATTCCCACCCGAGGCCTTCTGGTTTCGAGTGGCCCGCGCAAGCGGGACGGTGCAGGGAATGGCGCCGGATCCAACACTCGAAACCAGGGGGCTTTTTTGTTCAAGATCTGCAAATCATGCGCATTCGGGCGAGAAGCGGAATTACAACCGGATTCCGCGACTACCCACGAATGCCGCGAAGACTCTCCGCGAATCGAGCCGAATACCGGAATCGGAGTTTGGCCCCGCGTCGTTTCGACCGACTGGTGCGGGAAATGGCGGGCGAGGCAATGAGCCGATCTAGGACATGGTCGGTTCGCCTTTCTGTTGACGACCTGAACGCCTCTTTCTGTCTCCTGGAGACCGATCAGGAGGTCGCCGCATGGGTGCGCGGGTTGATGCGCGGCCTGAATGCTGGCGACTGCAAAGATGGAGCTTCTGCGCAGTACATCGAGGGGTGGGAGATCGGTCGACCTGCGCGCGAAAGGGCGGACGAAATCCGCTCCGGATGCGCGGAGACTGGGCGCATCGGAGGAAGCAAAAGGGTAGCGAACGCTCAAGCGAACGCTTCACCAGATGCTTCACCGATTGGTCAACCTGTCGCTCAACCAGAACGAAGAACGAAGAACGAAGAACAAGAAACAAAGGAGCGAAAACAAAGATTTGTTCCGCCGACCTATAAAGAAGCCGCCGAGTACGCTCAACAAATCGGGTTTGGGAAAGTCGATGCCTGGATAGCTTACTACCAGGCGAACGGTTGGAAGGCCGGGAAAAACAAGATGAGCGATTGGCGTGGGTCAATGCGTTACTGGCTCCAGAAGGACGGAGCGGCATCCGCCGCACCTACGCGCCCATCGATCGAAGAATGGATGCAGGAGGGCGAGGCGGTGGCCATGAGCAACGCGACGCGATTCGGCGCCAACTGGCCGAAGGATCTTTGCCGGGCCGCGTTTTACCAGTGCGCCGCGAGCGATTGGCGGGGGGTGGCGAATTGGCGCGAGAAGCTGCGGGCCGAATGCCTTCGCTGGGTCGGGAACGAAAATGGGAGGCTGCGATGACCGCGAGGATAGGCGAGATTGGCACCACGGCACCACAGGAGCCCGCTGAAGGCGTCCGGGTATGGCGAATCACCCACAAGTGCCCGGCGTGCCTGAATTCGTGGTCCTATGACATCCTGGCGGCATCGGATCCAACGATTCCGGATGACGTCCAGCTCGGCCCGTGGATGCTTTGCGGATCATGCGAGGCGCGCCGCCGCGTGAACTATCGCCAGATCGTCAACGGGAAAACGGATTGGTGGGCTCCATTCTGGGGCGAGGAACTGACGGCGAAGATGTGGGCGAGGATTCGCGCCAACGCCGGGACGTTTACTGCGGTTCGTGAAATCGGGGAATACTCAGGACAAAAGCTGGTCGACGAGAAGGCTTCATTGATAAAACTCTTGACTCGATTCCCTATCGGGAATGGATGGTATCGAAACATCATTTCAATCTCAAGCGAGGAGTACGGCCCAATGAAGTGCAAATGGGAAATTCCAAGGCGCCCGAATGCGCCGAGCGCTGGAGGTTGGAGGTGACCAGCCAAAAGCCCCCCGTCGACCTCGAGCCGATCCGGGCGGTGGTGGATCCGGCGCAGTGCGACATGTTCGGGGGTGAGGAATGATAACCTATGGGTCTGTTTGCAGCGGGATCGAAGCCGCCACGACAGCGTGGCACCCTCTCGGCTGGAGCCCCAGATGGTTCGCCGAGATCGATCCCTTTCCCAGCGCCGTGCTTGCGCACCATTGGCCCGATGTCCCCAACATAGGCGACTTCACCGCGATCCGCGACAAGATCGCGGAGGGCGCCGTCGAAGGAGCGGAACGCCTCCTCTGAGCTACGGCGGACCTTTGCTCCCTCGCCACCGCCGAGGAGGCCCGGTGGGAGAGCGCCGTGGCGTTCGCGCGGCGCCGGCGCCTGGGACCTTTCGGCGACGCCACCCCCGATCCGGCCAAACGGCAGCGGCAGCTAGGCCAGATGGCGCGCGCCGGCCACGATCTGGCGATCGCCCGCAGGATAGTCACGGCCCGGTCTCCGCAAGACATAGTCGAGCCTGACTGAAGTCGTCAGGAAGGACCGGCACGGTAGTATCTTCGCAGGCGGCATTTACCATGCTAGGTGCGCCGCTTCGGGGGAGAGCGGATGATGGGCCAAACAGCGCTCGCATCCGGGTTCGCATCGGCTTCGTCGGGGGATGAGGCGGAGCGGATGGCGGATGCTGCCACGGACGACATGGATGCGGCGCCGACCGGCGCGGCATCGCCGCCCATTGTCGGGCCGGGCGAAT
>JAOQMM010157468.1:0-11328 GCA_027563515.1 Erythroxylum platyclados | reverse complement strand
TGTAATTTTTGTTAATTTAATGAACAAGCAGATGAAGGTGTTGTGAATGGCTAGAGAGTGCTACAAATTTGACTATTCCTCCCTCCTATGAGCATCTGCAAATTTCTGAAGACTGGGTATGAAGTAAGTTGTGCTTAAGCTGGCGTAAGGCCTCATCTCTATCAATCAAGGCCAGTGCCACTGATTCCACTTGAGTCTCTCCTTTGAAGAAGTGCAGTATAAATGGTGGTAGGCGACCATAGACAATTTCAAAAGGAGTCCTCCCAATCGAGACATGGTAGTTAGTATTATACCAGTATTCCACCCAAGTTAACCAATGAGACCAGTTTTTAGGCTTATTAGAGGCGAAACAACAAAGGTAGTTTTCAAACACCTATTAACCACTTCCATTTGGTCGTTCGTTTAGGGATGATAGGAAGAACTCATCTTTAACATTGTCCCTTGTAACCTGAATAACTCTTTCCAGAAATTACTAGTGAAAAGAGGATCTCTATCACTCAATATGGAGCTAAGGATACCATGCAGCTTCACCACATCTCATATGAACACTTCAGCTACTGTTTTAGCCGTAAATGGGTGTTTTAGAAGTAGGAAATGAGCATATTTCGACAATTGATCTACTACTACCATTATGACTTCGTTACCTTGGGATTTGGGAAGCCTTGTAATGAATCCATTGAAAATTCATCCCACACGACCTTAGGAATAGGCAAAAGCTGTAAAAGATCAGCCGAAGACATAGCCAAATATTTGTTCTTTTTGCATGTGGCACATTCCCGTACAAATTTCTGTATTGATGACTTCATTCTTGGCCAAAATAAACCGCTAGCCAACCTTTTATAGGTCTTAGAAAACTAGAGTGTCCCCCTAGGGGAGAGGAATGATACTCTTGTAGTAAATGGGGAATTAATGTTAAAGTAGGGGAGAGAACAAGTCTGATCTTATAGAACAGTAAGTTTTCCTTTAATTGGTATTCTGGTTTAGTGCTCGGATTCTGTCATAAGGCTTCCATAAGTGAATTCAGTTCTGCATCCTTCTTTATCTCCTCCTGGATTACATCTATATCAACCCAAAATGGAGCTGAAACTACTATAAATAACAATTTATCTTCGTCCACTTTAGAAAGGGCATTTGCAGTCCCATTTTGCTTCCCCAACTTGTAGATAACTTCAAAATCCAAACCCAATAACTTAGCCTACAAGTTTTGCTAGTCTATTGATGGAATTCTCTGATCTAATAGGTGCTTAAGGCTCTTGTGATCTGTGTAGACTTTGAAATGCCTCCCCATTAAAAATGTTTCTAATGCTGAATTGCTAGCACTACCACCATTACCTCTTTCTCATAAACAGACTTGGAATAAGTCGATTCAACTAATGCCTTGTTGAAATAAGCCACTGGGCGACCTTTTTACATTAGGATAGCACCCAAACCCCTCCCGGAGGCATCACACTCAACTGAGAATTCTTTGGAGAAATTTGACTAGGCTAGGACTAATGATGTGGTCATTCTCTTTTTGAGTTCCTTAAAAGCCACTTGAGCTTCCTTTCCCCAATTAAATCCATCCTTCTTAGTCAATTTAGTAAGTGGTTTCGCAATTCTGTCATAATCCTTTACAAACTTTCTGTAGTAACTGGTGAGACCAAGAAACCCTCTTACTCCTTTCACGTTCTTGGGTACAGGCCATTCCACAATACTCTTGATTTTCAGAGGATCCATAGCTACCCCTTTGTATGAAAGAATATGGCTTAAGTACTCCACGAACTACTAGCCAAAAAGGCATTTCTTTTTGTTTGCATACAACTGATTGTCTAATAAAAGTTATAACACTAAGGCCAGATGTTGTAGATGCTGATTCCAATCAGAACTGTAGATTAAGATGTCGTCAAAGAAAAATAAAACAAATTTGCGCAATAGAGGTTTGAAAATGGAATTCATAGTAGATTGAAAGGTTATTGGTGCATTCATGAGTCCGAAGGGCATTACTAGGTACTCATAATGCCCTTCATGCGTGCGAAACCCAGTTTTATGGACATCCCCCTCTCTAACCTTGATCTGGTGAAAACCAACTTCAAATCCACCTTGGAAAAATACTTGGTCCCATGTAGCTCCTCCATCAACTCATCTATTACTGGAATTGGAAACCTATCAAGTACCGTAAGTTTATTCAAACTCTATAATTAATACACATTCGCCACGATCCATCTTTCTTTTTAACAAGAATTACAGGACTCGAAAAAGGAATGATACTAGGTCTGATGATTCCTGCTTTCAGCAACTCCCTAACCAGCCTTTCGATTTCATCCTTGTGGTGGTGTGCGTGCCTATAGGGACGAACACTCACTAGCTCTGCTCCTTCTTTCAGAATAATAGCATGATCACTGGTTCTTTTGAGAGGTAACTCTTTTATTACTTGGAACATCGACTCAAATCTGGTTAAGACGACTTGCAATTCCCATTGTTGTTCTAAATCTAGAGACCCTTTCCCTTCAGATGCAAATTCTCTAATACCCATGGACCACAGCAACCCTTCAATCTCCACTTCCTCACGTTTGAGCATCTTTTGTAGAGCATTAGGAATAGAGCCTTGCATATTAATGCCTTATAAGGTTACTTCTATTCCCATTTGATCAAAAGACATAAACATCCTCTTCCAATCTACCTTAACCACCCCTAATGTCTCCAACCATGCAATGCCTAGTATTAAATCAGGTCCTCCAGTATCGAAAACATAAGCATCCACGCTAAATTCTGCTCCACTCACTTCTAGTTTAATTTATTTGCAAACACCTTGTGAGAAAGAGCGGTGCCCATCTCCTAATCTAACTTTGAAAGTTCGAGTAGGGGTAATAGAGTTTCCTATAGCCTTTACCAATTTACTAGACATAAAATTATGACTAGCTCCACTATCCATCATAATTAAAATAGGCATTTCTTTAAGCTCACCCATCATAACCATGGATTTTGTTGGTGAAGTCTAATCTCTTCCGATTTCTCTGAACTCAATCGAATTGCAAACCAGCTCCTAATCCTCCTGATGCTCCTCTGCCTCCACTGTAACTAGATTCTTTGTTGTATCTTCTTATGCATCTCCTTCCCAAATAATTAACTTGTATTCCTTGTCTGGGCATTGATGGAGTGGACCAAAGGTTTGGCCACACTTGAAACACAGTCCTTTAGCTCTTCTCTCCATAAGTTGTTCATAAGATAAGTTCCTAGTTCCCTTCCATTTTGGTCAACTTGGTCGGTTACCCTTTGCTATGGAGTTTCGGGGCCTGTTTGGCAACTCCCTTCCCTCACTCTTAGTGTTTACAGAAATGTTTCCTGTTTGACCAGGTAGCTGGACACTGGAAATGCCCGACCAAGACCTATACCTCGAAGAAGGAATCCCCAACTTGTGTTTTAATTCACTAGGTCGTATTATCCCTTCTCTAATCAACTCCCTTTCCACCTTGCGTATGATAGAAAGCAATCGAGCTTGGGTCGATGGGTTATGGGTTCTGACCGGATTCCTAATTTCTTCATGAAGCCTACAGAAAATAGCTCATAAACCTCTCTTCGGGAAAATGGGTGATTTGCGAAGCTACCCGTTCAAACCCGTCAATATACCCATCCACAGACCTATGCTGGACTACCGATTTGAGTTACTCAATAAGGTTCTCCTCATCCTTTCCCCCGTATCGGTCAAACAAGGAATGCTTGAAGCATTCCCATGTCATGCAAGGATCGAACTCGCATATAGTCATGAACCAGTACAACGTGGTTCCCTCCATACATATCTGAACCATCGGCAAATGAAGTTCAGAAGGAATCTCATAGATCATGAAGTAAGATTCAGCTCGCATGACCCACGCGAATGGGTCTTCACTGTGGAATGAAGGAAGGTCAACCCGTCATGTTGCTTTTCTATACTCCTTCCATGCACGCTCTGTAGCAGTTGGAATGGTACGATCCCCCTGTCGGTGATGTTCTAACCCCTATAAACCATTTATCGGTTTGTCATCCCCAGCAGAAGAAGATGCGTGGTGGGATAGCACTGGTGGACCTTCTTCTTCTTCTCCCACACTCTGCTTCTGTGCGTTTCTGGTCGTAAGAGTTTGAAATCCTTCTCTCAATTGCGACTGTAGAAGGCTTTGGGACTTTGCTAGTGACTCAATGCTGGCAATCAATATGTTTAACTGCATCCTTAGGTCCTTCAATGTGATATCGTGTGATTTAACCATTCTCTCCTGGGTTGAGAGAGATGATTCTTGCCTCCTGAGAGA
Organism: Erythroxylum platyclados; assembly: GCA_027563515.1. Lineage (NCBI taxonomy): Eukaryota > Viridiplantae > Streptophyta > Magnoliopsida > Malpighiales > Erythroxylaceae > Erythroxylum > Erythroxylum platyclados. The sequence goes on along the minus strand of JAOQMM010157468.1, from coordinate 7,066 downwards.
CCCTTCCATTGTAGATACTCTAGCGTCCATTCTTGTTGGCATACAATCTCTACCCTTCTAGTTCTCTCAATGAAAGCACCAATTGATAGGAATCTCAATAGAGATTGTATTATTGATATGTATGGAAGATGAAAACAACTAGAGCAAGTCCCCCCTCCTGATAGAACTAGGCCTAAACCAACTTACAATGATGAAAAAAACTGTACCTCATCCTCCTCTCAAAGTTCAGCTATATCTCTTCTCATTCTCTCTCCCTAACTACCTTATAACAAACTTGCCTACATGGCAGCTGACTCCCCTCCCTTTCTTGATTTGTTCCTACGAGTGTAAGTTTTAATGGGCTTAGGTTGTATGGGCTAAATAATAGGTGAAGTACTAACACTGAGTTAGGATCAAAGCCATGGAAATTGAGCTATGACAATATATTGGAAGCTAAGGAAATTGTCAGAGTAGAAGGAAAAAGTTTACTGTCTTCAAGTCCTGAGTTACATGGGAACCACATAATTAGAGTTTCTTGTTGGAGATAAACGGGAAACTAGTAAGAACATTTTTGGTCCACGATTATCAACAAGAAAAGAATGCTGACCTCAGGACTAAGTTTGGGGGAGAACTCACAGGTTTTGCTAGTTGAAGAACTATTGATACTCAATCTATGGTATGATTTGCATTTAATGCGTGACCTTCCCTTTACTTATTGATCTTTTTGCCACAAAAGCAATAAGTCTCTTGCCTTGACGAGTTTCCAGTTGTCAAAATAGTGACAAGGAGATTCCAAACACTTCTGCTACAAAAGCACCATCACCAGTTGTCAAGAGCGATTATTATTTGGAGCCAATATCAACCTTTTACACCAAGATTCAGTAGAAAATAGCAAAGGGGCTAGTTTCATTATCTAATGTGTGACAAAGGGACAAAATAGTAGAAAAATAAGTGATCTTATAGTTCAAAGTTTGACTTAATAGAAAAGTTATCCTAACTTATTTTAATGGCTCCAAATTTAAGAGATTGAGTTATTGGGGGTTAAATTTATTTTTTAAGATATTTAAAATTTGAAATTAGTAACTTCGTCTTGGCCTTTCGTCTGTTTTAATTGAAGAAGCCCAAATATATACTTGTCAAATGCAAATAGCCACAGGCTCACAAGTGATTTATATTTGAATGTTAAGCACATTTAGATAATTGTACTATATATATTGAAAATATAAATTCCTTTGGGAATTTTTATTTTGACATTTGTCATTTGTCAAAACTTTTATTTAGAGAAAATATATTTTTAACCTTAATAATTATAATAATATATAAGTTAAACTTTAATTTTTTAGAATACTAAAAAATTTAGTATTTTAAAATTGATTAAATTTAATTCTAAATTAACAAAATTCTTAATAGTGTCATGTCTTTATTATTTATGTGTCATATTAATAATTGACGTGATATTTTTTATTTTTTATTAATCATATAAGTTTTATAGGAATATATAACAATCGTATAACAATGTAGAAGTTACTTATTTTAGTTATAACTTAAATTATTATTAATCTAATTTTCTTTAATTTTAGATTAACTCTAATTGCTCCTAATAAATTATAATTAATACTAATGAATTTTGATTTAAAGTTAACCATAAATAACTTTAACTAAACTTAAATAATACTAATTTAATATTTACCCTAATTTAATCTAATAAACCTAATAAAAACCAGAAGAGAAAAGGGAACAAATGTTCAAAGGAAAGAAGCTTTGACCAATAACCAAAGTAATGCTGATACAATAACCGATAATAGCTCCCGTAATTAAGTAGGTGACCTCTATCGATATAGAAAATGGCAAAAAAGAAGCCTTTAATGATAGTAAACATGGTCAAAAAGAGAGATTCAAGTGTACAATTAAAAATACAAGAAAAAACTTGAAAAAGATAATAGTGAAAAAGAAAACAATAGTTGCAACTCAAGCAATTCAAACTTCAACGAACATGGTGTCACCTGGTTAATTTTAAGCAAATCCTTTAACAATCAAATGTAAAAGATTGACATAGAATAAGTGTAAAATCATATGGCAACAATTCACCAGCAACATGAAGCACTAATCACAAAATAGCAATTTGGAAAATGGCAACTCAAAATTTCTCAAATTCTAACAAATGCAATATGAGGAAGTCACAAGGACTAAAACTCAAATAAACACCAACTAAATAAGACAAGCATATGACCAATAAGAAAAAAAATTACGAATTTATAGGTAACATTAAGGTCAATTGAATTATGATTTACAGATGAAATTAGAGTTGATTGAATTGGAATTTAGGGATTTCAGATTCTAGTTTCTTTTCTTTACATGATATTAGCTTCTTCCCTCTATATTTCCCATCTTTTGTTCCTCTCTATTGACTAATATTTTTATTAGTATTTATTAATAATAATTTAAGTTTAATTGAAATTAGTGGATTCTATAATACCAACTAGCTTCCACATGGCACCATGAGACTCTCATGGCTAGAGATAACAGACCCTTCTTGACCTAATGTAAATGGGTCAGGTTCGTTCAAATTGAATTTTGGATCGAGCTCAAACTTAGAGAGCTAGTTGGAGGCCTGAGTCAATGGTTTGAGCGATCCACATCTCGATTACAAAATGATATTGTTTAATTATTTAAACTTAACTTTAAATTGACAAAACCTTTAACATAATTATGTTTATTTATTAATGTGGAACTTTTTTATGTTTATTAGTCACGTGTAAACATGGCAACAACGTTGAACCCACCTATCCTTAGTTTGGGCGTAAGTCCACTCGAACTATCTAAAACAATGTTTGTTGCCATATTTAAGGTTTCACTAATTTAAAGTTAAATTTAAATGATTTGAAACATTATGATTCTTTTTAAATACTCCAAAATATTAGTGTTGACTGAATTAAAATTTAAGGATTTTGGCTTCTTTTCTCTATGTTTTATTAGCCTCTTTCATTTACATTTTTTATTTTTCATTCCTCTCTCCGATTTTTTATTAGGATTTATTAATAATAGTTTAGGTTTAATTTAAATGAGTGGATCTCGTAATACCAAGTGGCTTCTACATAATATGAGACCCACATGACTAAGGATGATAATCTACCCATCATGACTTGAAACCAATAGGCCAAACCTATTCATATTAGATTTTGGGTCGAGCTCAAATTTGGAGAGCCCACTAGAGGTTTGGCCTAACGGTACAACAATTCCCTTTTTAATTACAAAACAATATCGTTTAAATTATTTAAATTTTACTTTAATTGATAACATCTTTAATAAGATTATTTTTTCATTAGTATAATTTTACATTAATTCTGACATCCCACTCTCTTTTATTTTTATTAGCCATGTGTAAGTATGGCAAAAAATGTCAACCCGACTCATCCTTCATTTGGAACTAAACCTGCTCAAACTATCCAAAACAATGTTTATTGTCATGTTAAATTTTTCGTCAGTTTAAAGTTAAATTTAAATGATTTTGAAAAATGATGATTCTTTTTAAAAACTTCAAAATATTATAATTTGACCTTTATTTTAATGTAAATGTGAGACTTTAGAATATATTTTTAAAAAATAAAGAAAATATACCTTTATGTAAGAAGAGGGCATGGAAGTAGTTATTATTATTACTATTTCTAAGAAATTTGGAATCGAGTCAATCAACTTTAAATATAATATTTTAAAAGGCATGGATTGGACAATTAGCCTGCGGTTTTGCGCTTCCAACGTTACTCCTTGAACAGGTCGAACTGCATTTTCTTATGGATCCTGCAAGTTTAATTGTTTTATTTTAGTACAGCGATTGTTACATAGACTTGTTCCTTAAACTAGACATAACAGTTCTATGAGATAGAAGAAATAATAATTTCATTTAAGATCTTAAATTTGATGTGAGCTCCTTATCTTTCCCGAATTTTATATAGTAAGCCAATTAAAATACAGCTAAATTAGCTAAGATATAAGACAACGAAAGTACTAATATAATTGAAGGTGGTCCAGCCATCACCAACCTTGGGCCATTAGAATGGTCAACTAATGAGCCCGGACACTTTTGTTTGGTTGTATGTTAGGGGATAGTCTCTGAAAGCTTGAATTTTTGTTGTCTACAAGTAGCTCAGACAAGTAAAATGTCGCCGGCGAGGGATGAATAGTCAACGTCAGGTCACTGTGACTCCAAAGCAATAGGCTCCCAATGGCTGAGTTCTAACGTCAGGAATCCAAATCTGAGGGAAACAGTATCGTACACTCCACCTACCAAAATCACCACGTACCAACTAAATGTAGCATAGGTTTCTTGTCCTAGAGAAAGTTACAATTTTCGTGTGCGTATCAAGAGAAGACAGGCAAACGGCTTTTGCAATATGGGTGTTAATATCATATTCCATACATCATATTCTATGATGTATCTATTTGCAATTGTTTTTGTAATTGTTTTGGGAATTCAGAAGCATATTCACCTTTTAAAAAAGAATTAGGCTGTTTCGTTAGTATCTATAAATTCATGATTTTGAGACTATGATTTTGAAAAAAAAAATCGGCGAAAATAGGATTTTAATTTTTATAGACTATTTTAGACCTGAGCGAGATCAGATAAATCAGTTAACTGTGTAGATGATGAATATGAAGATTGTTCTAATATTGGTTTTGATTTATAAAAAGATTGAACAGAATACTCAGAAGATTGCTTAGAGTGCTCAGTTTAAATCACTGAACTGGTAACTATGACTTAATAATAAATGAAAAAATGATAGTATATTTGTTCTATTATTCTATTATATAGATTAGATAATGCACCCTTTTCATGAATGGAGACTGGGGTCACACTAGCTTGGAGAGAATGCTAGTGATCACTGTCAAGCATCATTAGGCAATAGCGGTGAGAAGTAAATTAAAAACCTTCTTGTCCCATCCCATTTGCTAGAGGCTGCTTTCTACTGGAAAACGTCAAAATAATCAAGACAAACGGAAATTTTATAATGGCCGTGCCCATTAGAAATCATAACAACAGAAGATAATACATCATTTTCAGGTTTAGCCGATTTCAGATGTTATTTATATATATATAAACATGCATATATATTGTTATATATTCTAACCCACTTCAGTGCTTATCTTCCAAGCTAATCCCTGTTTTTCAATTTCTAATAAACTTCTCAATTATTTTAGTTTTAAAGGTGAACTTATCTTGCAGCACACTGCACAGACTCTTTTCCACAACTTTTCTTGGAATTTTGGCTAGTATAATGCTACCACTGATCCAACCAAACTGAATCTGATCCACTTGGTTTAGGCATTTATTTAAGTTGGGTGTAGGCATATATGTATGCGACTCATTATATATGCAATCTACTTTGATTTGTTTTGGTGTAGTATATTACTATCACGATGACTACATTCTACTAAACAGAATTATCTTTGTTGTTAGGCCAAAATTAAACTAAAGTACGATTTAAGACTTTTGTGGACCTATTCAATTGCAGCTGCTAAGTAGAAATCGGGTCAAGAAAAGTTGGTGCAGACACAAAAGTTTGCCCTTTAACAATTCAGAATTCTAGACGCATTTTGGAACCTGTAAAACAACAAGAACTAATCAAAAATAGGGTTACGAAGAATTGAAATCCTACTTAAGTATACGTACAAGATTCTAAGAGCAAATGGAAGAAAAAGTTGGCATATGAGTATTATTTAATACAAAAATAATACATGTATTTAAAGTGACTAATAAATTTGTACTTCATTAACAAAACCTAAATGAGAAAGTTAACATTTTAAATTCTTAACAGATGAACAAAAATAGTAAGAGATAATACTAACAATAGTAATCAAAACAATATAAAATCTCCTACATAAATGAAAACATTAAAAAAAAGTAGATTAAATTGTATTTTGGTATTTTTTGAGAATTTTATCAATAACATTACTTAATACCTGGTTCATATCTATAGGTACCTAATTAGGGATGACAGTCTTGGCCTGGCCCAACCCAATTTTGGCCCGAGTTGGTCAGATTATAGGTCGAACTCGACCTGTAACCCGAAGGGAAGGTGCAAAACGATATCATTTTGTCAATTTTTTTAAAAAATGTGTAGACGGGCTAAGCCGACTTATGGGTTGAGTCGGGTCGAGTCAGGCCTGGTTCGAGCTCGGCCCGCGCCATTGCCATCTCTATACATAATCTTGGAATATTTTTACAAAAATATGAGTATTTTTTAGAAGTCTTTGCGTGAATACGGTCTGGCATTTGATTGTATATTAGATTGTGTTTTTCTCTACAATGCAAAAGTGAGGACACAGACAAAAACACATTTGGACTATGGGCAGCTTGAAATGACATAAGATTTTTGAAAAAAAAAAAGACACTTTAAAGCATAAGCATATTGTTAATAGAGATTTCAACTGATTAATTTCTTCTTATCTTTTGCATATTACATCTTATCATTTTATTGTAATCTTTACAGATATGATAAGCCCAAATTCCTTTACTTTAGCTTTAGCTCACATGTAAAACTAGAGGTACAAGTCTTTTATGTAAAATACACAAAAATTCAATACAACATTATCTCAGTTATTTAATCTCTTTCAAGGCATCAGAGCTCACCAAAATCTAATTTCTACAACTTTTTTTGTTCTCTTTTGATGTTATTCTCTACACTAATTCTCTTACACTAATCCAAAACCAAAAAAATCAATAACCAATAACCAAGCTGACTTTGAAAAGCACCAGATTATCAATTATTAATATCGCCATTTTTTTTTCACAACAACACTCAATCATAACAACTATTTAATCTGGCGAAATCAAGTTAAGACTATACTATTCACCTACGATTTGTTGGGATACATTGATGGATCAATCTCACCACTGTCAAAGCATAATAGTATTACTACTATTATATCAACTCTCTTAACTGAATTTTCAGAGTGACAAAAGAAGATAAACTTATCTACTTTTGTCTCACTGCCACTTTACGTCTGCCATGTGTTAGAGTAGTGCTCTAAAGGCAATCACCTTTAGGACATTTTGTATAAACTTTATTTTAATTAATAAAGTGAAAGG
>JAOQMM010157447.1:0-11328 GCA_027563515.1 Erythroxylum platyclados | reverse complement strand
GCAGGAGGTACATAATTTGTCCAGATCTTCAAGCGGTTTTTCTTGGCCTGAAGCTCTGCAGCCTTCAACCGACGCTTCGCATCTTCTTCCATCATATTTGCACTCCATTCGACAAATTTAGCTAAACCCTACAATTAAGCAAAGTGGAGAAAGATAAAGAGATACAAAGAGAGAGAAATTCAGAATCTTTATTCAATGAGTTTATTGATAATTGCTTAAAGTAAGCATGGTGTCTTGTAACACCAATGACCATTCTCTAAATAATTCACAATATTTTGAAGGTGAATGGCCAAAACTATAATATTTCAAACCCCGACACATCATCGTTATCAGCTAAGGCTGAGGCGCAAAGAAAGGAATGGCAACAACCAATGCTATGGAACAAAAATACATCAGCACATACATTTTCCACAAGCTCCAATGCCAAGTCATTTGCTGTATCCCCCCGTGGGTAATATACTGACCCAATCAAATTGCTGAATTTATCCACACCTTCCAGGACAATTTGAACCTAGAAAAAATATTTGAAGTTAACTTTTAGTAAAAGCATTCCATGGGTAGAAAATAACACGTCATTTCATTTCATTTACCTCTCTATTCAAAACACGAAGCTCTGTAAAATGTTTGGCCTCCAGACCCAATGGATCACGAGCAACTTCAGCAGCTGTTGTTGAGGCCGCAAGTCTCTGTGCAGAAGTTAAAGGGGCCCGAGCTTCAGATGTGATCTCTGCTTCAGTAACAGTTTCTGCTGCTGCTCTTCTATCCATTGATGGGGACTAATATAAATACAAGAAAACAACATATATTAGATACTACAGTAATGCTGGTAACATAGTCAAGAAAAAAGAACAACTACAGATGCAGGATGAAAGGCAATGCACATACCTGGATTCCTACAACAAAGACTTGGACAAACTGGAAGTCTGGCAGCAAATACACACGTATGGTGCTGCCATCACGAACTTGTTCTACAATACCTTGCATTGGCCTGCCCTTGTTTGCTGCAAGCAGACCCATGGCATCCAAGTCAGTTGGATCCCCAGTGGCAGAGGTAGGTAGATTTCTGATGGATGCCTCAGCAGCACCTGGTGTCTACAGCCAAAAATACAACGATGCAACAAATTTTATCAAGGGATATGTTTCATTTAAAGAAAAACACAAATTTGAAATTGAATTCTTTCTCAAGGTTATGAAATCAAACCCAGTTTCTTAATATTAAAAGTTTCTATTATCTGCTTCAGTCAGGACCCAAATGCTTCAAAGTTCTCCATCATGAAATGAGTAAATTTTAAAATGGACAAGTCATGTCAATTTTTTACAAGCAACAAACATATTGCACCTTTTCCTGAACTCATCGACAGTATTCATACAGATGTTTTCTTAAAATGATGAAGTAATATCATAGTGTATTGTGTAGCACCAAAACAATCATGGCACATACTAATAATGTGCGTTACATTTCTATGGCTTAGCCTGTTCCATGATTACTGGAAAAAAGAATTTTGAATACAGAATTGAGCTACCAGCAATAGGTAATGAGTACCTGACTTTTAAATACCATCTTACATGCTTCAATTTATATATGCAAATCCATATATATTGTTTGTTATATCAAATGAACAAATTTGCACAAATCATTGAGCTTATTTACCAAAATAAAGGTATTTCAAAAATCCTTTCCACACTTATAGATTACCTTAACAACTCCTATAAAAATATTATGGATGACATCACAAAAGCAATCACGGAAAATTTTACAGATTACCAAAAAAAAGTGTTTTATTGAAGTAAGCATATGAAAAACACAGCAAGGGTAAATAAGTTTTTGCAATGGAAGGGGGAGAAAGTAATGATGAAGCAGGAGCAACAGAAGCTAACCTTACTCCATCGACCCAGACCTTGTTGTTTAGCTTGTTCTTCAAGCTGTAGCAAGTCAGCAAGGAAAGGACTAATTTCCCCTTTCTGTTGACCTTGCTCCCTCACCTATAAGTGGCTAAATTAATTCATACAGGCAAGAAGAAAGAAAGTTATATCTCAAGAGTCTCCAGGGAGGGAACAAAAAGCTAACCTTTGCCCAGCCTTCCGAAATAACAAGTATGGAAACATTCTTGTCACCAACAAATACAGAACCAAATTCTCGACCAATTGATGGCACTGAGTAGTCCACCCTGAAAGTGACTTCCTGTTGGAAAAAATGGAAGTTATTGTGTTATACCCATCCAACCAAATTAGGAAAGAGTTTAAGAAAGAATCATATATCAATACCAGCTGAACAGATAGAAATGAAATATGACCTGTCCGATGCAGAGCTTCCTCAGATACTCTCTGCTTCCCCAGGCAAAGGCCTCGTCAACTCCACCCATACGAGCCTAGAAGCAAAGGCATAAAGTCAAAACATTTAACTGTAATATGCATGATAGTACTATTTCTTCTAGTATAGCTTCAAAAGCACTTGCATGCAACATCTTGCCAACGATCATGCTAGGTCTAGTTGAAACAAAGCAATACGATGAAAACCCGTTAGAAAGCACATGATCAAACTAGAAGATCGACACTATGGTTTACAAAACTATATCACCATCCATCCAACTCTGTCAGACGGGTAAATAAACAAACATGAAATAAACGCAAAATCAATACTTTAAAATATAAACATATTGGAATGCCAAAGCAGCCGTGAATTGCAAAGAAAAAACAACAAATGAAAGACTTTACCAGTCTTGGAGCGATCAGAGATGACAAAGTGATGGTCTTTTCTGGTGGTGGCCCAGGCTTGTTGCTGGTCGTACCCATAATTACCAAGCAATCCCCTGAGGGAACAGCTTTCACTCTTCCTCTATACCATCCAGTGGAGCTAGCTGCTGACGATTCCATTTCACACACTCATAAATTTGATGAAAACAAGAGGTAAAAAAATCAGATCTGCTGGACTCAAGAATGGCGGGTCGATACTGATCGAGAAAATCTAAAGAAGAACGATGTAATAGAGATTGTTTTTCTTCTTCTTTTTCTTTTGAGTTTTGTTTATTCGAGTTTACGACAACAAAACGGCGGATCGACGAAATTAGAGACTGACAGAGGAATGGCAATGGCAGCCCGTGGACCGACAAAGCCGGGGCTGTCAGGTCCATGGTCCGACTGGCAAAGGCCGAGTGGGGCTTAAAAGGCCATGACCGTACCCAACTCGAGGGCTGGTTGCGCCAATTGGCCTAGTAAACTCGGGCCGAGCACTGACTCTGTTCCCTAACGCGAAAACTAAAAGAGAGGTGGGTGTATAAAGATATGAGATAGTAATCAATGTACCCTTACTTTTAGGGAACTATTACCGAAAACGCCACAAGGTAATTATTGCGGGCCCCGCTTAGTTAAGAGCCTCTGTGTTGATAATGTTTAGACGAAATGTTACTCATAAAATCGATTTCTTTTTATTTTTACTTAGAGTTAATAAATTTTCTAAAGTTTAAAGTCTTAACTAATGTTAAGTCATTATAAAATTAGTATATGATAAAAATTAGATAATTAAAAATTTTGAAATAAAATTAAATAATATATCTTTGTCCATAAAATTAAAATATAATTAAAAATAAATATTAAATAAAAATTAATTAATCTATTCTAGTTTATACAAATTTAATAATTAATTAAATTGATTTTAGTTTTTTAATTATTGGAATTAATAGTGATGAAAGATTGGATAATTATTAGTATAATTACGATATGTGAAATTGATGAAGGGTAATCCTTAGAAGAAGTTTTTCGTGTTATTACTAAGAATGATGTTTCATTTTGTTGGAATTGTAATTTCTATAATTTACAAACTTACTATGTTTTAGTTTTTGAACCTAGAGCTCTACTTTAAAAAAAACTATAATTTAAGCTGGAAATTATGTTATTAAGTAATTGGAAATTGAAATATATGTAGAGATATTTATACTTATTTGTAATTTTAATATATCAATAAAAATTATATTTGTTAACACCAAAAATATTCATATATAATAAAAAGTAATATAAAATTGGATTGGATCAGACAAATAATAAAATTCATTAAGAATCAATCAATTAATTAATTAATTAATTTTATTATTAAAAATTTTAAATTTTAGAATTTGTAAAACAAATATATCCATGCCGCTCTCACTTTCGTACAACCTTTCTATAAGAAACGGTTAATAAAAGTCTCGCTAATACGTGATTTTAAAGAAAGTCTAATAGTACAAAACCTTACTCCTAACTAATTAAGGGGCTGTTTTTAATACACCCTCATAAAATATATATATATATGTACATATATAAATATATATAATAATAAACATAAACATAAACATAAAAATAAAAGATAATTAAAATATCAATACATATAAATTAAAAAATAAAAATAATACACTGTCAATATATATATATAACAAGATAATAAATAAAAATAGTATCTCTTGGATTTGACAAACAAGTAGCATAGAAAGAGCGATATTCATAGAAACAAAACTGTTACACAAAACATCATTTATACATTAAAAATGAGCACTTGATGGATCTTTAAATAGAGATGTTACGAGTAAATTCCAATGTTGTTGTTATTTTCAATTTTGTGGATATTCTTTATATGTAATTTATTTTGGAGTATTAAATGTTTATGATATGTTTCTAATTAATCCAAATATTCCTGAGTTTGGATTACATTTGATTTCTTTACCTTAATTTAGGTTAACAAATGATTCAAAAAAATTATTATTTAATTATAATATGTAAAAATGCAATTCAATATGCTTATTTGAATATTTAATGGCTCATTTAGTTCATCACTTGACAAATTCATTCGTCTATTAACATAATCGTTGAATTTCTTAATTATCAATAGATTAAGAATGTATAAGCCTGGTGAATTTTATGATTTTAAAGTTTTTGCCTTCTTGTAAAATAAAATCTATTGTAAAACATTTACATAAATCAAAACGTCAAATTTCTCTATATATTTGCAAGAGTTGGTAATGAAATTCTTTCTTTCATATACATGAGAAGAGTGATAATTAGTAATTACTAGTTAAAAAAATTTAATCAATTTGACAATTAAAATCTTAAACCATCTAACTTTTTGGTTAAATTTTTATCTTTTCAGTTTAATTTATTTTAATAAATATTGTTGTTAAAAACTGATCAATTTATTTTCATTTAACAATTTTTTTCAATTAAACTTCAATTTTTTCGATCGGTAAGGATATCTTTCAATCATATTTTAAATTCTTTAATTTTATTCAATTTTTAAACAATTTTATGACAATCTAATACTGATTAAATCTTTTAAAAATTAAATTTCTTTTCGTTTAACTTCCGGCCCAATTTTTAAAATATTGATAATTACTTATACTTAAATTGTTATGATGTTTGATTAAGATGTTTTATTGTTATATTATTTTTAGTGTTTTTTCATGTAGGCTGACTTGGTGTTATATGATTAATTTTTGACCTCAAGCATGAATTATCGCTATTTTTAATTTGAGTTTCCCTTTAGATTTTGATTGACTCTTGCTAATTTATATACCTTGTTGTTGATGATTCTAAAATTATTTACTAATTCATAATGTGTTAAAGAGTTTGTTTATCATGGAAGTTATAGAAAATATATTTTCTATTTGATATTTTTAGTCCCTAAGATTTAAAGTTTTTTATTTTTATTTTAATAAATTTTTATTTTTATAATACATTTTTATTTATTCCTATAATACATTTTTATTTAATATATATTAATTTTATAACAATTTAGTATTTATTGAATCTTTAATTTTTTTTAGTTTAACATTTGATTTAATTTTTTTATGGTTTCGATTAAAAATGTGAATGATAAGTTTGCATCACTTCAGCTTTTATAAAAGCTTGAGTGACAAGTGGCATCGACCCCTTTAAAGTAAGCCGCTATTGGTCTAGATTAGAACCAAAGCAATTGATGTTTGTATAGTGCGCATATTCCTTCAATAGTTAATGTCATAAAAGGTTAATTTCTAATCCAGATCACTCTTATAAACCCCTTTATAAATTAAAAAAAGGACAAGTAATAAAATATATTAAAAAACACATTTTAGTTGATTTGAACTACTTTTATTATTTCAATTTATTAAAAAGAATTTATTATGTTAAAAACTAGAAAGACTTTTGTTAGTTTTTACTAATTTTAAATATATTATAATGTAGCTAATTATTATATACCAGATATTATTTATATGGATATCATTATATGTATACAAATTAATGTTAAATTCCTTGGACCCTTATTGTTGGACTGACATCATAAATAACTTCCTTATAATTTTAGCTTTACAACATCCACCCCTTTACGATTAACTTCTAAAATGATGTCATTTTTAACACGTGATATTATATGCGATTTATTTTAAAGTTTGTTATTAAGATTTGTAATTGAAGTTGATAAAGGGGGAGTGTAATAAAACAAAAATTATAATAAATTTTAAAAGCAAAGAGGTACATTAATAATATGTTAAATTAAAAAAACTTAACAAATTTTATTTTTTATGTTTAAATAATTTAACAAATGTCAGGCAACACCCAAATTTGAACCGGAGAAAAAGGATTTACAATCCCTGCCTTAACGCTCGGCCATGCCGCCAAGGCATAATTTTTTAAAAATTTTAACGGGATTTTAATAATTTAAAATGATAAACATAAAGTTTACGATAAGTGAAGTTAGGGTGTTTTACCCAAAGAAAAAGCGTTCAATGTCTTGTGAAGCTAATCCGTTTTCTTATCCGTGACGGCGACGAATCTTAAAAAGGGGTTTATATCCGTGTTAGAGTAGAGAATAACCGGTGCTCTTAAAAAGTGTACCTGTTGTGTGACCAGTCCAAGGTGGACCTTGGACCGACTCTTTTGTCCTTCCCTCGGTATCCTAATCTTTTAAAACTTATTTTATGAATGTTTTTAAAAACCGAATTCAAATAAATGGAGAAGACATGAGATATAAATTTTAAATATTTAATTGATTATCGTATAAATTTAAAATATAAAATAAATAAAATATAATAATAATAATAAACTATTTTATTAAAATATTAATATTGGTTAATTTTTAGTTAATTAATAGTTATTAGAATAATTCAAATTAAATTTGAATTATAATTTTTTATTTATTTAATTAATTTTTTAATAATAAAAAATATTAGAATAAATTAAACTAAAGAATTGATTGGTTTAGATTATTACGTTGAAATGGTCAATCCCATAGTTTTTTAATCATCGGAGACCTCTTTTAAGTGTAAGACTCTTTGGTAAGTTTATAGTACATTGCATGTTTAAGATAATTCATTGCACTTTTGGTCTTATGATTTATGATCAATATCAATTAGTTTCGTTAATTTTAAATAACTCAAAAATAATAATTTTTGAATCTCAATTATCACCATTACCCTTTTAATAAATTTTTAATATGTTGTATTTATTAATAAATTAATGATGCATTGTATTTATTGAAATATTAAATTTTATACGATTTATTACAATAAGAAAAAAGAGTATTATTTGTATCGAAATAAGATATCATTTATTTAATTATTAATTCAAATAATTAAAAAACTAAAATTAATTTAATTAACTATTAAATTTTTATAAACTAGAATAGATTAATTAATTTTTATTTAATATTCATTTTTTAATTAAACTTTAATTTTTATGGACAAAGATAGCCTATTTAGTTAAATTTATTTCTAAATTTTTAATTATCTAATTTTCATGATATACTAATTTTATAATGACTTAACATTAGTTAAGACTTTAGACTTTAGAAAATTTATTACCCTAAGTAAAAATAAAAAGAAATCGATTTTATGAGTAACATTTCGTCTAAACAATATCACCACAGAGGCGGGCCCACAATAACTACGTTGTGGCGTTTTCGGTAACATTTCTCAGAAAGTCAGGGTACATTCATTGTAGGTTCTTAAACTAAGCGGGGCCCACAATAACAACGTTTGCGGTCACATTTCCCAAAAAGTAATGGTACATTCATTTACGTAGTTATTGTGGGGCCCGCTTAGTTAAGAGCCTTTGTGTTGACTGTTGACCACAACGTAGTTTTTGTGGGTCCACCTCGGACTGGTCATACTACAAGTACACTTTTTTAAGATTCGTCACCGACATGGATAAGTAAACGGATTAGATTCATCTCACAGGACATTGAAGGCTTTTTCTTTGGGTAAAACGCTTGGATTTCCCCTAACTTCACTTATCGTAAACTTAATCCCTGGAGCGACTCTTTATTAGTAAAAAGCTTCCAACAACGTCAGCTTTCACGCGGTCTACGTAAGGTTTGGAAGGATCATAATACTAATCTGTAATGGCAGTAACCCTACAAGAAGAAGAACTTTCCCTTCTTTTCTCTTTCTACTCTTTTTTGTCTTGCATGCATGCATGTAGGCTTTCACTTCAAAAAGGTTTCCTAACTCCATTGATAATCTAAGTTCAAGACGAGCACGCACCGATAATCTTTGGGCAAAGCCCGTGCATGCGTAACAGTCGAAAGCTTCTACCTCAGGTAGCTTGAGCTGCTTTGCCTTTTGCAAAAGTAGCCGCTCCTGTCTGTGTGATATCCTAAATCCTGGAAGGACCATGGCAAGTAGTTTAATGATAACTCTTGAGGCTTTGAATTTTTGGCCTTTCAAGTTCTATCAGGGGTCATCGTTTGGAAATCAATCAAACAACACCTGCTTTGTGTCTCTGTGTCGTTGGATTTAACGATGAATCAAAAGGACTCATGAATATATGTCCATATTAAGATAAACATACATGATTTGATTCATTACTGATTTTAGTCAGAGTTTATAAATTTCATACATAAAAGGGTTTACAATACAAGTATAACCATGCACGGCTGTGGTTGCAGATTTTGTTTTGTCGTTTATATTACTGCAAGAAACCAAGCGGTTTTATTTGATATTAATTGGCCCACATCAATTCAATGTGATTGCTCCTTGACAAGTCGGTCATTATGATTATTTTGGTTGCTTCCAAGTCTACCTTTTCCATCGTTTTTTCATGACTGGTATATAATAATATTAATATTTTCTTTCTTTCTTTCAACAGAAAACGAAAATCTCTTAAAGAGGGTTTAGAAAAACTTGACAAGGTACGAAAGTAGGTAGCCTTTAGTGTTTCTCATGTATTATTTTTTTTATTAAAACAGGGAAGAGGTATATCTAACTAATGGATTATTATATCTCGTGACTAAGTCACGCCGATAATATCCTGAAGTAAGGTGTTTCTCATATATTTTTAATCTAACGTTTTCCACACATCCAAATTTTGTTCGTATAAGTAGTACAAATTGATATATTTAGTTACACGATCGGTAAATTGAAGCTATATTTGACATAAGGTAAAGCCTGAACAAAAATTTTAGTTTTCATATTTGAACTGCAAATGCAATAATAAAAAAAAACTAAGCAAATGAAATGGAATAAATTCTAATTGAATTTAAAGTAATGGGGAATGGCTGTTAACTTTTTTTAAAAAATTAATTTAAAAATTAATTAACATTTCGTGTTAATATATATTAAATAAATGTAATATAAAAATAAAATTATAAGGAAGATTAATTAATTTTTAATTTTTATGGACAAAGATAGCCTATTTATTTAATTTTATTTCAAAAATTTTAATTATCTAATTTTCATGATATACTAATTTTATAATGACTTAACATTAGTTAAGACTTTAGACTTTAGAAAATTTATTACCTCAAGTAAAAATAAAAAGAAATCGATTTTATGAGTAACATTTCGCTAAACAAATAAACAATATCAACCCAGAGGTTCTTCACTAAGCGGGGCCCACAATAACTACGTTGTGGCATTTTCGGTAATAGTTCCCTAAAAGTAAGGGTACATTTAACATCCATTACCATCTCGCGTCTTCATCCAGCATTTATAATGACCTACCTCTCTTTTAGCATTAGGAATCAGAGTCGGTGCTCGGCCCGAGTTGACCGGGTCAACTATTTAATAAACTTATAATATATTGTATTTGTTAAAACATTTATCATAAATTTTGATTATTAAAATATGCTAACCTAAGCTTTTTGATTGATAATTATTTTTCTTTTCATGAATGTTAAATTACAATTATCCTATTCTTATTATTTTTCTATAGGTCTCATTTACACTCGTGAAATAAAATAAAACAGAATAAGGAAAACAAGTTATTTGGTCGATTAACTAAGCAGGCACACAATAACTACGTTGTGGCGTTTTCGGTAACATTTCCCAAAAAGTAAGGGTACATTTATTACTATCTCATGTCTTTATCTTTTGTCATCCTTGTTCCCCTTTTTCTATTTTCTTTTTTTCTCTCGAATCACATTAACCAATGCCATGTTTGTCTTCTTTTAGTGGCTCTGATCCTTTAAAGCTCGAGTAGAGATTCTCTGGTTAGGGGAAAAAGGTGATAACTCTCTCTTTCATGGTTATTCATTTTTTTCAAATTTATTAATTGTTTAAGTATCATCGTATGGGAAAAGTGGTGGTGAGACGGTTGTTTGGACTTTGGATGTGTTGTTGGCTTGTTGATGGTAGTTAAACTAATGGGTCTTTGTTCTTTATTATGGATTTCTTTTGAAAAGTTTGTAAAAGGTAAGTTTGGGATCTGGGCTTGGATTGTTTTGTGTTGGATCTAATATTAGTCTAATGGTCTGCTTTCTTTTAGTTAAAATAATGAACTTGAAAATCCGTCTTGTTGCCAAGAATGAACTTTGCCGTGAAAAGAGCAGGCCCGTGTCTTTTAGATCCACTATTCTATTGGTTGGGAATGTTTCTTGATCGTCTAAGGGATGCTAAATGCCATGAAATAGGATTAGGAAATCCTTGAATAAATGCTTCAGGTGAAATCAAATGGTTGGTGTAGATGTAGTTGATATGAAAGCATGTTTTACTTGTGGCTCGTTGATAGTGTTGATCTGTGTGTGTACTCATTCGTGTGCTTTTTGTTCATGGAATCTGTTCTTCAGTTCAGATGGGATCATCAGTGACCCTGTTGAGCTTCATAAGAAATGTAATTTTACATCTCTGTCGTATATCTTTATTAGTCTTTGTAGATTCGATGAAGTTCTGCCGTTCATGGTTGTTTAATCAGAGTTATATCCATGTACCATGCAGGTAACTGTTGTACTGACGCATAGATAATATCATGTTTAAGATCCCTGAACATCAAGTTGCGGGTCACCAAGCCTGTAATGGACAGCTTGGCCCTCTCATTGATGATTCAGGCCGCTTCTACAAGCCTCTACAAGGTGACGGGCGAGGCACTGTAGAGGTGGCATTTTATACATCC
>JAOQMM010157412.1:0-11332 GCA_027563515.1 Erythroxylum platyclados | reverse complement strand
ATCTTCCTTTCAACAATCCAAAGCATCTCTCAATAACATTCCTTGCTTTGGAATGTTTCATATTGAAGTATTCCTCTATCGTCTCTAGTCAATGGCCATCGAATTCTTTGAGGTGATAGCGTTGCCCTCGATACGGAGCAGGAAATCCATTTGCATTGCAATATCCAGAGTCAACTAAGTAATTAAAACCTTCATAATTAAACAATAAGTTATGATTGAACAGTATAACCAAAAGAGAAACCAAATTAGATATTGTAATAGAAATTTACCTTGAGGGACTCGTAGACTATGAGGCCTTGAGATCACATCTCGAAGCACATGACCATCGTGTGCAGAGCCCTCCCAATCAGGCTATACATATATGAATTGCATGCTTGGGCAAAAAACACCTAAAACATTTGTTGAGATACATCCTTTTCTTGTACAATATCAGGGCTTATCTTCACTAGGATGTGTAACTTTAATTAGTGTCCCATTTAAGGCTCCTAGGCAACCCTACAAATTAAAAAAAACATGATTTAGCATATAAAAGTTATGACATTAACATTATAGGTTAATTATAATGTTCAATTACCTGAAAACATTTCCATCTCTCATCTTGACAATCTTGAGTAATAGGCTCCGACTTCTTGAACAAAATATGATGCAATCTTATAATTGCATGAAGAACTTAATGAAATTACCAACTCACGGTTTCTTTACTACGGAGAAAAAGTACGCTTATTGTCCTACTCTTTTTATGGTGAGCTAAGGTGTATATGAGCATTGCTACAAACTCTTCTGCAGATGTATTCCTAGTGGGTTTTAAACCCCTGACATCTCTTACCATATCATACAATATGCTAAAGTTTGCTCTATCCAAACGAAGTTCACTAATGCAGGCATTATCACAATCCATGGTCAATCTAAACATCCATCTCATTCTATCAATCATTTTTTCTTCCTTTGTTTTAATTTCACGGACCTTATTTTGAAGGTACAAACAATAGATAACATAATGGATAACAAATGAGAAAACCATCATATTATTTGTTTTTTTGTTGAAGTATCAAAAGTTGCTTTAGTTTTTGCCGTTGTTCGCTAATAGGGGTTGAGCCATGTTGATCTACATTAAAAAATTCATAAAGTAATTGTCCAACATATAGATAGGACATATTGAAAGCTAGGTAATAGCAGTGGAAAAGAGATAAAACAATAAGCAAAGGTAATAGAGAAAGATGATCAAGAAGAAGATTAGTTCCTATGTATACTTTAAAGTTAATAGCTAATATACTTCTAGTTCCCAACCTTGATAAAAATGTATCAAGTTTTGGTCAATTGATTAAGAAAGGATATGAATGAACTTTGCTAGTGGTGAATAGATGATAATTGATATTAAAGGAGCTCAAATTGATGAGAATTTGCATGAAGAGCAAACTTTTTTTTATTGATTAAAATGTTAAGAAAAATCTTTTAAAGAGAATACTTTTATATATGTTGCTAAGTTGCCTATGTTAATTAACAAATTAGTAATGTGACATAACATAATGGGACATGTTCTTTTTGATGCATTTAAATTATGAATGACAATGATGTTGTGCAAGATCTTTCCAAAGTGATTAAAAATTAAGAAATTTGTCAATCATATCAGGTTAGTAAGCAAGCAAGATTTTCTTTTACAAACTTCTTAGAGAGCAAAGTAAAGTTTGGAACTACTTCACTCTAATGTATGTTAACCTATGAGTGGGGTTTCACTAAATGAGAGTAGATTCTTCATGTTATTTATATATGACTATAGCAGATATAGTTGGATTGCATTGTTGAAATAAAGGTTAAAGTGCTTAGTAAATTAAAAAAAGTGAAAGTAAGACTGGAAAAAGAAATAAGGGTTTCACTTAAGTAATTAAGGTATGATGATATTTCATAACATGTCTCCAAGGAGTTTAAAGCTTATTATTCTAGAGAAGAAAATACTCACAAATTGATAACCTTCTATACACTTTAACAAAATGGAGTAATAGAGAAGAATATTATAATCATCGTGAGAGTGACAAGGGAGCATAATGGTTAAAAAGGTAATACCTAAGAAGTTTTTAATTAAAAGAGTGAATATTTTAGTATATTGGCTATATATGCTACCCACCAAAGCGCTCAAAGGTAGACCACCATATTTGATATTTTATTAAATATTGTGAATGGTGATAATATTATGGAGATGACTCTTAACCACTTCATGAAGAGGAAGAAGTTCTAGATAAGGGTCAAGATGAACTTGACATGAGATTTCAATTAAGGGAATAAAAACCTTTATTGAAATTTATGAATGAGCGTACTTAGTAGATGTTACCCTGACTATATTTTGTAAGGCAACAACCAAGAAGGGATGGGTTGCATTTATGAAATGGGAAATTTTTATGATAAATAAGAGTGAAACAACACCAATATCAGTAAAACAACATCAACCTAAAGAAAAAAATGCAACTTAAAATTGAAAGACACAACATTGAGTTCTCCTATCCTTTTCCTTCCACGTTCAATCAATGGTATAAAGAAATTATGTTTCTTTATATAGAGACATTTATATTGTGCATAAAATAGGAGGTCCAAAATCTAAAAGGTGCAAGTGTAAATAAAGAACTTACAGGAACTCGATCTGGGTATTTCTTGATGATCTTGTTAGATTCTTAGAGTCGTTCACCTACATCATAACCACATGCATCGTTTAATGTAAACAAGTATATATGATTTCTAACATCGACTGTCTTATTATCAAAGAAATTAGCATAAAGCAATAAAAGCAACAAACTTGGAGATGTAAGACCAAACAAACTTGAAAGACTGTCATTGTAATAGAAGATACATTATATATGTGACAAAGGGTGTTTACAGAGAAAATCATCAAAGTAGTTCTATGGTGCATCAATAACAAAAGAACATGCCTTAATCATACTTAAACACCAATTAGTTCTAGAACAGTACATTCAGATGGACTTCAACACAAGTATATATGCATGTATATAATGTGTTCTAGAACAGTACATTCAGATGAACATAAACAAAAGTGACTTCCAGGGAATGGTGCTTCTCATTCTTATACAACAACAAGACTATGCTTTGCACTTTATAGACTACACTTTGCACTTTATAGCCTATGCTTTGTACTATTTATATTTTAATCTTGTTAAAAATAATTAATCATGACAAAAGCTTGATATAAATAAGTTATTATGTATCACATATTTTAAATTAATTACATATGTTATATATGATTCATATAGGCGAGTGTGCAATTTTTGAAAGTTTTTCAAGAAATAGGGGCCATCTTTTAGAGTGTGTACGATGAGCGCAACCATATGACAAGACATGTTCTTCTTTGGAATATAAATACGAAGACACAACTAAGAATAAAGCTGGATTGATGAAATGACAGAGGAGTTTTCAAAAGATTACATAGCCAGAAATATGAGCATGTTGATATATATGAAATAAACACACATTTTCTTAAGTGTCTGTCTTAATTTTTACATCACATTATAGTGTTTTACTTGATTTTTGGTATATTTAAAGTAATCATATGTATTTGACCTTAGGATGAAATTAATCAAAAATTGGAGGTTATTTCTTGCAAAAATATGGAGAAAATCACATTCTTAGAGAAATACAATTTCATCTATGACCATGTGTCAATCTATTCCTTATATGGATCAAGTGCATGAAGACTTAGAATACGGTCTAGGGAGACACCGTGCAGTGCTAAAGAAATTCGTAGAGTAACACAATCTAAGTAATGATTGTATTACAAACTATGTGCAAGTTATAAGAGAAATAAGAGGATCCAAGATTTAGGGGCATATGTGTGCTAAGGACCATGTTTTGCCCCCCAAAAATAAGAGAATCTACCGCTTGAGCCATAATTATGGCCCAAATCATGTGCAAAAGTGTTGAAACATATTTAAAGGATATAATCTGTAATTCTAAAAGACTTTTGGAGACTTTATACACTTTCAATGTCTTTTTTTCTCCAAAGATTAGGACAAGTCTATGAGTGATTCACAAACCCTTGAGAATTTAATTTTGAAACTATTTTTTGTCAAAGAATCATGATTTACAATCAAATTATCCATATGGTCTTGAACAATATTAGTCAAATACAATTCCTTCCTAGAAAATAGAACTTTAACTTTAGTCTTAAAGCCATATAATGTGTTTCGATGGGTTTAGGTAGATTTTTAGAGTTTACTGAAACATTAGAAAGTGAAGTTAGTTACATATAACTTCATTGAAACTAAGGTTGACTATGATGAGATGTATAGTTCAATTATAAAACTAATGCCAATGAACTACAGTTATAATAATTTCAAATAGACCATTCTTACATCAATTCTTATGAAAATTTCTTAACTAAAAGGTTTTATTCATACCCATTTATAAGCCAACAACCTAATTTAATGTAGCGGTTTAGAAATTACAAAATTATTTGTCACACTACTATTTAGCTTAAATAAATTATATGCTTTATTTTCTCAACACATTAGAGTCGCTTGGAGATAATTTATAAGTTCAAGGTATATTTTGTACTTATTTGTTATCTTGCTAAAAATACTTATCCATTACAGAAACTTCCTATAAATATGCCATTATGTATCATATGTTTTAAATTAATTCTATATGTTGTATATGACTCATATATATGGGCATATAGTTTTAATGAGTTTTTTTTTAAATATGAGTATATTTTATAGTGTATTAGATGAGCACAACTATGTGTCATGTCATGTTCTTCTCATAAATGGAGAGGTGAAGACACAAACAAGTATATGACTAGATCGAAAAGTGTGTTGAAATGATAGAGGAGTTTTTGAAGAATTACATGATTTAGGACATAAATGTCTTGATATACATGAAATATGCACATATTTTCTTAAATTTTTAACTTGATTTTAAAGATAAATTATTTTCCTTAGTTTTTGATATATGTTAAGGTAATTATGCATATTTGATATTTGGATGAGATTTATCAAAAATTAGAGATTATTTCTAGAAAAATATAGAGAAAATCACAATTCTTAGAGGAACAAAATTCGGTACACACTTGTGTGTCATCTTGTGTTGTACATATATCAAGTGCAGGAAAAGACACGACTTAGAATTTAACCTACAGAGAGATTTTGTGGTATTGAAGAAAATTTGTATAATAATATGACTTGAGTCACGACCATATGTCATAAACCGTGTGTAATTCGCATGAGAAATAGGAGGATCTATGATCTGTACGCACGAGTGTGCTAGAGACCGTGTCTCTCCCCTAGACAAAGTAAGAGGATCTATGGCTTGGGCCATGACTATGGTCCAGATATTGTCTAAGGGCATTAAAACGTATTTAAAGTGCAGAAACTCTAGTTTTTAAAAAAGACTTATATAGACTTTGCATAATTTACACATCTTTTTCTCTCTAAAAATTAAGGTAAGTTATCAGGAGATTCACAAACCTTTGAGAGGTCAATTATAAAAGTATTTTTCATTCAAAAGTCAAGATTTACGTTTAAATTATCCAAATAGTCGTGAGCCATATTAGTCAAACATAATGCTTTCCTAGAAAATGGCACTTTAACTTTAGTCTTAAAGCCTTATAATGTGCTTTTTTGGGTCTAGGTGGATTTTTTCAAAGATAATAAACATTAGAAAGTGAGGTTGGTTACATATGACTTCATTGCAGCTAGGGTTGACTATGATGAAACATGTAGTTTAATTGTTAAATCAATACTAATAAACAATGTATGACAATTTCAAATGAACTTTTATGGCATTGAATCTTATGAAAATATCTCAGCCAGAAGTTTTAGTCATCGCTAGTTACAAGTCAACAACCTAACTTAATGTAGCAGTTTGGAAATTACAAAATCAATTACCACATTTGTAGTTAGTTCAAATAAATTATATGCTTTAATTTCTTGAGATTTTTAAAATCTTCTGGAGATAATTTATAAGTTCAAGGTAAATGTTGTATTTATTTGCATTTTTATCTTGCTAAAAATAATTATTCATGAAAAAACTTCCTATAAATAAGCTACTATCTATCATATATTCTAAATTAATGTTACGTATTGTATGTGACTCATATACATGAATGTATAAGTTTAGATAGTTTTTAGAAAAAATGGGCATCTTTTTGAGTGTGTTGGATGAACACAATTGTGTGCCAAGACATGTTCTATTATGAAATGCAAAGGTGAAGACACAAGCAAGAATATGGTTGGATTAGAAAGCATGTTAAATGAAAAAGTCGATTGCCACAAAAAAGTTAACCATTTGCTTACACTCGATTAATGTCTCTCGATGTTATATATGGCTACAACCTAATATATTTGCAGTATGGGCGTCAATGTGGAGATTCTTGCATATGGCACTTATAAATAAGTATGTAATCTTAAAGAGTTTTTGAAAAATATGGACATTTTTTAGAGTTAAAGAAGCATAAATAATAAAAGATCTTTAAGATAAGAATTATAAGTTAAAGATTGAGTCTCTTCTTATATATTAATCATTTGAAGTTGAACACATACTGTTATTGATGAAATTGCAAATAACTTGTTTATTTTCAAATTTTGATAATAGTATCAAATTCAATTTTAGTTTGATGCCGTGTATTTAACAAATATCCAACTATTGGAATTACTAACAATGTAAAATCTTGCAAAAATCATATCTTAGATATTTATTGTTAGGCATGAAAATAATATGCTAGCTATCACAAATTATTACAATAATTAGCCGTTAAATTAAAGTTATAAATAAATAAATTACAAAATTTAAAATATGTTTTATCTAACTCTAACCAACTTCTATTCTAATAAGATGTAATTTTTTTTCATTATGCATGATAAATCTAAATTATTTTCCCATAAGCAAATTCAATGTTCCTCAGTCTTATCTTTCTATTTTGTATCTTCCATGTTCAAATCTATCAAATCTTAACATCTTTTTAAGCTCAACTTCTACACTTTACGAGTTAAGAAAATAACAACTGTTCATCATATGACCACTAGTTATGCGAAGTACTGCTACTTTTTCCTCCTTATAGTCAAATTACACATATGCTATGAGCAATATTACTCAAATATAGTGCCTTCTTAGAAAATGGCACTTTAACTTTAGTTTTAAAGTTCTAGAATGTATTTTGTTGGGTTTGGTGGACTTTGCAAAGTTTACTAAAACATTATGAAGTAAGGTTAGTTGTACATGACTTCGCTGAAACCAGAGACCGATATATAGTTTAATTGTTCAACAAACGCCAATTATTTGCTCCTATGACAATTTTAAATGACTTATTATTGCATCAATTCTTATGAAAAATATCTCAACCAAAAGGTTTTATTTATCCCACACTATAAGCCACCAACCTAATTTAACGTAGGAATTTGGAAATTACAAAATTAGTTTCCACGCTAGTACTTAGATCAAATATATTATATAATTTCTCCACACGTTGAAGTCTCTTGAAAATAATTTATAAGTTTAGGATATATATTGTAATATTATTATTTTAATCTTTCCAAAAAATAATTAATCATGATAAAAACTTCATATAAATAAGTTACTATATATCACATATTTTAAATTAATTATATATGTTATATATAATTCATATGCATGAGTATACAATTTTAGAAAACTTTTGAAGAAATAGGGGCATAGTTTAGAGTGTGTTGGATGAACAAAACCATGTGACAAGGCATGTTTAGAATATAGACATGGAAAAAAAAAACCAAGAATAATGTTGGATTATAAAGTATGATGAAATGACGGAGGAGTTTTCGAAGAATTACATAACCTGAAACATGAGCTTGTTGATATATATGAAATAGACATATATTTTCTTAAGTGGCTTACTCAATTTTTACATCAAATTATAATGCTTTACTTAGTTTTGATATATGTTCAAGTAATTGTATATAATTTACCTTGGAATGAAATTAATCAAGAAATGGAAGTTATTTTTAGCAAAAATATGGGAAATCACATTCTTACAGAAACACAATATGATCTATGCCCATGTGTCATTTTATTCCTTATATGGATCAAGTGCATGAAGACCTAGAATATGGCATAGGGAGAAACCGTGCAGTGCTAAGAAAATTCATAGAGCAACACAGTCTTAAGTAATGATTGTATTACGAACTGTGTGCAAGTCATGAGAGAAATAACAGGATCCATGATTTGGGTCATATGTGTGCTAGGGACCATGTTTTGTCCCCAAAAATAAGAGAATCCGTCGCTTGAGCCATAATTATGGCCCAAATGGTGTGCAAGAGTGTTGAAACATAGTTAAAGTTTATAAACTCAAATTCTAAAAGAATTTTGAAGGCTTTATACACTTTCCATGTCTTTTTATCTCCAAAGATTATGACAAGTCTTTGAGTGATTCACAAACCCTCAAGAAGTTAATTGTGAAACTATTTTTCATCAAAGAATCAACTTATCCGTATGGTCTTGAACAATATTTAGTTAAATGTAATTCCTTCCAAGAAAATAGAACCTTAACTTTAGTCTCAAAGCCATATAATGTGTTTTGATGGGTTTAGGTAGATTTTTAAAGTTCACTGAAACATTAGAAAGTGAAGTTAGTTACATATGACTTCATTGAAACTAGGTCGACTATGATGAAATGTATAGTTCAATTGTTAAACTAATGCCAATAAACTACTGTTATAATAATTTCAAATGGAATATTCTAGCATCAATTCTCATGAAAATGTCTTAACCAAAAGGTTTTATTCATCCCCAACTATATGCCAACAACCTAATTTAATGTAGCAATTTAGAAATTAAAAAATTATTTGCCACACTAGTATTTAGCTTAAATAAATTATATGCTTCATTTTCTCAACACATTAGAGTCTCTTAGAGATAATTTATAATTGTAAGATATATTTTGTATTTATTTGTTATACTAATTCATTACAAAAACTTCCTATAGATATGTTCATACGTATCATATGTTTTAAATTAATTCTATATGTTGTATATGACTCCTATATATGGGCATATAATTTTAAAGATTTTTTCTAATACGAGTGTCTTTTAGACTGTGTTAGATGAACACAACTATATGTCATGTCGTGTTCTACTTATAAATACAGTGGTGAAGACACAAATTAGAATATATCTAGATCAGAAAGTGTGTTGAAATGATAGAGAAGTTTTTGAAGAATTAAATGACCTAGGATCTCTATCATTTCAACACATATTTTCTTAAGTATTTTACTTGATTTTAAAGAAAAATTATTTTTCTGGGTTCATCACAAGAATATCAACCAAGCTTCCAATAATGGGTCAATGAACTTGCATGGCTTCGTCGAACATTTTCTTGACTAACCTTCCCATGCAATACTTGCATGAGAGCTTGCTTCCAACACTCCGATGACCGTCTGTTCGCTTTCTCCGTCCCCTTCCTTACTCCCTCCATTGTATGCCTGTGTATACCATGGATTTTAACCTTTCTTGCAGCCTCCATTGATTTTTCCCCTTTCAATCTCCCTGCTGATCTTCATATTCTTACTCGATTCCTTTTGTTCTTCCTTTATAATCTCCTAGGCCATTTCTGACCTTTTACTCCTCTCCAGTCAAAACTTTTCCTATATTGGTAACTGTCCCCCCCTCTTTACCTCCTGAAAAGCTGTTTCATACCCTAATCTTGTCTAATCCTGTCATGATGCAGACCTCCTCCCTTGTTGAGTTTCCACCTCTACCCCCCAAAGTCATCTACCCAAAACCTACTAATCCATCACCGGAAAACCTTCTGACCCCTATCCAAACTTCCCAGCTTTCCTCACCTCCCACAAATCCACCTCTACTCATCCCTCAGCCACAAGTTCAACAGACTCAACAACATTCAACTTGGAATAGGAGTTGGAAGCAAGTTGTAGGGGAATCCACTGATATTACACTTCAGTTTACCCCTCCCCAAGAAGTTGAAGGCAGATTGGTGGTTGCTCCTAACATTGAAACTCTGAAGGCTGGAGCCAAATCTTGGGAATCATCTTTGGTGGGATTCTTCCTGGAACACCGACCCCCCTTTCCTGCCATTCAAAAGTGGGCATTTACACATTGGAAAACTAGAGGTCTTACAAATGTCCTACTAACCGAAGACAACCTGATCTTGTTCTCCTTCTCAAGCCAAGCTGAAGCAAACAAAATCGTTGAGGAAGGGCCTTGGCATATTGCACAACTCCCATTGTTCCTGCAAGTATGGAAACTGGGTATTAAGTTAGAGAATGTCAAGATCCATAACTTTCCAATTTGGATAAATTTGCACAACATACCGTTGGAGTATTGGACTACACAAGGCTTAAGTTCTTTGGCTAGCTATATAGGTAGACCTTTATGTATGGATGAGTACACGGCGAAAAGGAACAGAATTGGGTATGCTAGGATCTGTGTTAGTGTGGACAGATCCAAGGAACTTCCTGATTGTATCCCAATCCTAAGGCTGGGCACTGAAAACAACCTCCAAGAAGACATTGTCCATGTCTCCTACAGCTGGAAGCCTACTGCCATAGCTCAAGGGAAAGTCTGGAAACCGACAGGGAAGGTGTTTGCAAAGGGAGACTATGCTGAGCTAATGGGCCTAGAGTCCGAAACCAAAAACCCTCAAGATGTGCTACCAAACCATCAGAATAAAGATGTTACAAAGGCTGTTAACTCGATCAGTTCTATAGTAGCTAATTCGGAATTAGATGGTCATACAATTCCTTCTATTACGGGAGTGAGATTAAACCATGTCTCAGCAGATATGGCTACTCCTGCAGAGGTCCCAAACTGTGAACCAGCTGATATTGCAGAACCAACTGCAAACTTATTGGAGTCTGGTGACAGGGAGGAGGTGTCTTCCTCAACTTCTAACTCTCCTCAAATCTCCAAAGAACAAGACACGGAGGAAACGGAATTAGAAGAGCTTCACAATGTGACTAGTAAGAAGACACAAAGAAGTGGAAGGAGGAAAGGTGGTAAAGGTAAAAATATATTGATATGACAGTATTAGTGTGGAATGTTTGTGGTACCAACAGCCCGGATAAGCTGAATGCTTTGAGGGATTTTGTTATAAGGATTAAGCCTCTAATTATAGTTTTGCTAGAAACAAAAATAAGTCGTGAAAACATGAATAAGGTGAAGGTTTTGGGTCCTCACTGGACCTTTCTTTCAAACCACCAGCATCATCATTATGGCAGAATCATCATTGGGTTCAATGAAAATTTGTCAAAATGGAAGAGATGTTCTCTAATGAACAGCTGATGCATCTAAAAGTTCATTTCCTTTTGGAAGGAATCACCCTACATTCCTCTTTTGTCTATGG
>JAOQMM010157296.1:0-11344 GCA_027563515.1 Erythroxylum platyclados | reverse complement strand
ATCATCCCATATGTAATATTTAGACTCACTTTTGATTTTATTTGTCCTAGCTCTATCTATTCTTGAACAACTTGGAGTCGGGTCTTCTTTTTGCCCAATTACGGATTAAAAAATAATGGTAAAAATTAGATTCAATTGTCAACTGCTCCTATCAAAAATAGGATTGAATATGGATTTGAGCCATATCACATGGCTTCATAAAAACATATGATTTTCCTTATCTAAATAAAGTATGTTTTAAATAAGGAAGATTTGGCTCAAAATGTTCTATTCGATATATGTAGGAGAAGACCTTGACTAAGGATTCTTAAAAAAATAAAAATAAAAAAATCAGAACCAACTCAAGATGATATGGATGAACCCTTTTTTCTTGCACCAAAAATCTTACCATTTCTGAAGGAACTGTATTTACATCTATTTTCTATTTCCATTAAAAGGGAATCATTATAAAAAGAGTTAAGGAATTTGAAAACTACTATGAGGGCCCATAGTTATTAATTGGAGACTTTAACTGCAACCTCTTTACTGTTGACTTTGAAGGGGATAGATGTTGTAAGAAACCATATAAAGACTTGCCCTTTTTTTTTATCTGATATTTAAGCTGTAGGCATTAAATATGCATGTAATCACTTCTCTTGGTCTAAAAAATATGAGGGGAAATGGTCAATTAAGAGGAAGCTTGATAGGGCCTTATGAATTATGGAATGGTTCTTAAACTTTCCAAATAGCTATACAAACTTTTCAAGAAGTATGTGCTTAAGCTATAGCTTTATTGAAATCTTAGGCTTTAAAGAAATTCAAACTAGAAACTCCCCATTTAGGTTTTTCAACTATCTAGCTGCTCATAAAGATTTTGGAGAAGCCATACTTCAAGGATTGGATACTATAGTGCAAGGTTATGATTCCTATAATCTCATAAGGAAACTTTAAGCTATCAAACTAGAGCTTAAAAAGCTCCATCAATGCCTCTTCCCTGAAACTAGGAAATTTATAGACCAAGTCAGGAAGGAATTGTAAGCTAAGCAATTCAATTTGTATTTGCACCCAGGTGATGAACATAAGAAGCATCATGAGAGATTAGCTATTAATGAATTAGTAAATGCATTGTAGACTCACAACTCTATCATCATTTAGAATTCTAAGATTAAATGGCTTAAATATGGTGACTCAAACACAAAGTTCTTTCATAGATCTCTCATTGCAAGGAGGAGCATAAACAACATTAGTTCCTTGATAACCAAGGAAGGATATATTACAAACAGGATGAATTACTCAAATACATTAAGGGATACTTTGAAAAAATCATCGGGTCCTCAGAAGAAGTAAGACTTAAACTGGCTAATCGTTAAGGTATCACCCCTAAACTTACTATTAACATAATGAGTTGTTTTGTGTGCCTGTTATAAATGAGGAAATTGAAGGCGTAGCCTTCAACAGTAATCCTAACAGAGCAGTTAGCCCAAATGGACTTAATGGTCTATTCTTTTGCAAAGCCTAGAGACTCATCAATGCTGATGTTATTAAAGCAGTCAAGGGATGTCGAGATCTTGTAATAAGACATTTCTCTATAATTTTAAGGGACTATAGGCCAATATCTTGTTGTAATACATTTTTATAAAATCATATCTAAGGCACTAGGTAATAGGATAAAACAAGTTATACCTAACTTGATTAACCACTCTCAAGTAGCTTTGATTAGTGATAGGCACTAGGTAATAGGTTAAAACAAGTTATACCTAACTTGATTAACCACTCTCAAGTAGCTTTAATTAGTGATAGACACATAGGAGGCAATATAATGATTGCACAAGACCTTTTCAAGTATTACCCCTCAACAGATTTGGGAAAAGTTTTGCTCTAAAATTTTATATTGATAAGGCTTTTGATACCTTGGAGTAACACTTTACCCTGCTATCTATGGAAGCTATAGGTTTCCCAATTCATTTCACAACCTGGATTAGGGAGTGTATAACTATAACTTCCTACAGTGATTTGGTTAGTGGAAAAGAAGCACCATTTTTTAAAGAGAGAGGGGTCTAAGGCAAGGGGACTCCTTATCCATTTACCTCTTCACAATAGCTATGGAAATGTTTTCTAAGATCTTACTAAGGAATATTAGTAGAGACAGCAATTTCAGGTAGCATAGGAAGTGCTATAGGATATAAATCTCATATCTAACATTTACAGGTGACATCCTCATGTTTAATAGTGCCAACCAATATCTTGTTTGATGAATCCTCTAGATGAATTTAGTAATCTATTTGGCATATGCATTAACAAAGATAAAAGTTTTCTCATAGTCTCCAAGGATGTTAAGCATTCAGTTAGTGACTTGGAAAGGATATCTGGTATGGCTATTATCCCTTTGCCTTTCAAATACCTTACAGACCCAATCTCTTTAAGGAAACTAGCTTACCAGGATTGTCAAGGCTTATTTGACTTGATTAGAAAAAGAATTGGGAGTTAGTCTAGTAGAGCTCTATTTTAAGCAAGAAAGGTGAAACTAATTAGTTCTATTTTGAGAAATATAACTAACTACCTACTGGGATTCATACTTTATACTACCTAATAAGGTGATAAAAAACATAGAAAATCTTTTCATAAACTTTATTTGGACAAGTAATCTAAGCTTTAAACCTTTCGTAAAAGTCAGTTGGAAAAAAGTCATAGCTCTAAAACTAAAAGGTGGTTTAGGAATCACTTCACAGCACTTGATGAACAAAGCCTTGATTGCAAAGAGATTTTGGATATTTGTATGTGATGAAAAAATATGTGGTCTTGCTATTTTTAAAAGATCAGTAGGTTTATTTATTGTAACACTATTATTTTAGATTTTCTTTAACATTAACATAGTCTTTTGATGCGAAGATATACATTTTGTCATGCATGCCCCAGTTACTCAACTAGGTCATATTTTTTATTTAACTTGGTTAGAGCGTCATTATAGTCTTTTGAAACGAAGACAGTCATTTTGTCGTAAATGCTCAGCTAGATCACAACTCTCAACTGACTACCTACCCTATTCTTAACCCAATTTTCTTAAAAAGGGCCAGCGGAATAAAACTTTTATTTAACATATTTTTTTTCATTTAATTTTTAACCTACCTCATTTTTTTTAGTCACTCATTCTCATGAATGGGTACTAATAATGTTGACCAATTCAATTGACTATAATTATAAATGCAGACCAACAAATTTCCTAAAGTGAAAGAATATGTGCCATATCTTAATTAACATGCATATTCATCCAAAGACACTTAAAACACAAAATTCCAAAGTTACCATGCCTTTGCAATTCGAATGACCATGTTCAAAACTAAACTAATTTCAGTCAATTCTTTCCATTGACACATTCACACAATGAACACATCACACTGCCAACCTAATCAAAACTATACAATTTTAAAATTCCCACTCTATTGATATTTGATATACAAATGTCAAATTTACACACACATGAAATGCAATTACATATACATCCCCACACTTGACAAAACATTGTCCTCAATTTAGAAAACAAAAGGCAATACAAATAAAGATAAATAAAAACAAAGAAAAAATTAGAGCAAGAATACTTATAGTGCTTCAACGGTGATGTCGTGGGTGATGGAATTTAAAGACACTAAATGCTGTAAAATTCCAACAATTCACTCCCTACAAATAAACATAAAAAATAAAAATAACAAAATACAAACAAAATAAAATGAAAACAAAGAAAAAATTAGAGCAAGAATACTTATAGTGCTTCAACGGTGATGTCGTGGGTGATGGAATTTAAAGACACTAAATGCTGTAAAATTCCAACAATTCACTCCCTACAAATAAACATAAAAAATAAAAATAACAAAATACAAACAAAATAAAATGAAAATAAAAAATAAAACTTATCCTAATTCTTGGGTTGTCTCCTGAGTAGCGCTTATTTAACATCATTTGCTTAACGTACTCTACCTTTTACCCTTAACCTGGGTCTATAATAAGTGGTTTATTGACACCCTTTTCTCCACATAGCAATTTAGTAACATGTAAATAAGCTACATGTTGCAAAATAATAAAAAGTACATAATTAATCAAATTTAAAAAAATCAAGTAATTTCAATAATGTCCTTTTCGGTAACAAACTGTCAATAAAATAGGGAATGATGAAACAGCCTGAATCTTTAATTGAATCTGACAGTTTGTCCTCTAAGAAAGTGGACTGCTCTACTTCTTCCTCATTCATCTTTGTCTCTTCTTCTTCTTCCTTTAAATATTCAACTACATCAATTCTTATGAATGAGTTACCCTCCTTCGACTTCTTTAATACCTTATTTAAATTGAATTATACTTGTTCATCACCAATCTAAAAGATGAAGTTGCCTTCATGGACATCTACCAAAGCTCTTCTAGTGTTCAAAAAGGGTTTACCAAGAATCAGTGGGTAGTATCGATCCTCTTTAAAGTCTAGTAAATCCACAGGAATGATAAACTTGTCCACTTTTACAGGAACATCCTCTACCACGTCAAACGGTTTCTTTATCAATTGATCCGCCAACTGAATAAGCACAGAAGTTGGCTTTACATCGCCTAGCCCCAGTTTCCTAAAGATCGACAAAGGCAAAAGGTTTATACTTGCTCCTAAGTCATATAAGCATTTTGCGAATTCTAAATCACCAATGACATAGGGTATCATAAAGCTCCCTGGGTCTCTCAATTTAGAAGGCATGTAAATGGTGATAATTGAACTGTAGCTTTCTATTAATACTACCATTTGTTCATCTTCCTGAGTTTGCTTATTTGATAATATGTCTTTAAGACCTTTGTGTGCATGGGCATATGTTCCAATGCCTCCATAAAAGACAAGTTAATTTGCAAAAGTCTTTAGCTTCTCCACAAACCTTACAAATTATTCGTCCAATTTATTCTTTTGAAGTCTTTATAGGAATGGAATTTTCGGTGGGTATGGCAGAGGAGGAACGTAGGAAGGATCCTTATTCTTCTATTCATCCTTTTTGTTTGTCTCTAAATCTTTAACAAGGTGGGGTTCAGCTTGTTTTTCTGCTAGTTCTTCTAGCTCTTTCCCACTTCTATGTTTTATAGCCTTAAGTTGCTCCCTTGGATTTATTTTCGTGTTGCTCTGAAGGCTCTCCACACTTTATGTAGATAATACATTGGCTAACTGGCCCACGTGTATCTCCAAATTATGAATAGAAGAGGCATGATTCTTTGTTACTTGCTCAAATTATCCTTCCATCCTCTTTTAAGCCTCTTCTATATTCGTGAACTTAGAATTCATTACGTCCATAAACTTATCCATCTTTGAATCCTCTAAATTGGACTTGTCTTGATGAAATCCCAATGGACCTTAATTTCTCAATTGAGTTCCTGCATTATTAGATCATAAGAAATTGCAGTGGTTTGGGCACCCAAGATTATACGTATTTGAATAAGGATTGTTATCTCCCCAACCAAATTGTGCTCTCATGAAGTTATTTTCTACTAAGAAGTAATCAGTTATGGTATGGCTCTCTTGTTATTATTATCAGCCTATGGTAGAAGTTATAGCCTCTTATGGTCCAAGATACAAAGGTCCTTATATTGATTACTACAGAGATAAACTTTTGAGTTGCTATATTTATGAAATTAAAAGTTATTTGGAAGAAAGAAGAATGGATTGGGCTACTTATGGGTGTTCAATCATATGTGATGGTTAGACAAATAGGAGACACGAGCCTAATAATAATTTTTGGTTTATTTTATAAAGGAATCAATGTTTTTGAAGTCTATTAATGCATCTGGCCTTGTTAGGAATAATGATACTTTATTTGAAATATTCGATGAAGTTGTGAATGAAGTAGGGTTATAAAATATTGTTCAGTTCATTACTGACAATGATTCTACTTATAAAGCGACGGGAAGAAGATTACAAAGTAAGTATAATTCTTTTTTTAGACTCCTTGTGCTGCAGATTGCATTGACTTAATGTTGGAAATATAGGGGATACTAGGTATTTTCCTATTATTAATAATACTATATAGAAAGCAAAAAAGGGGACCAAGTTCATCTATAATCGTGCGTGGATCTTGAATTTAATGAGAAGGATTATACCAATGGTAAGAACTTGTGTCATCCTGCTGTTATAAGATTTGAAACAAATTTCTTATGACTTAAGCGTTTTATTATGATGAGAAAGAGTTTAGATAGATGTTTGCAAGTGATAAGTGGGTTACATCTCAACATTCTAGGTTTAGTGTTGGATTGGAAGTTTCCATAATTATACTTGAAGATACAGAATTTTGGTCTCAATGCCAATTTGTTATCTGAATCTATGAGCCTTTAGTGAGGGTGCTTCATTTGGTCGATAGTGATGAAAAGGCAACAATAG
Organism: Erythroxylum platyclados; assembly: GCA_027563515.1. Lineage (NCBI taxonomy): Eukaryota > Viridiplantae > Streptophyta > Magnoliopsida > Malpighiales > Erythroxylaceae > Erythroxylum > Erythroxylum platyclados. The sequence goes on along the minus strand of JAOQMM010157296.1, from coordinate 4,980 downwards.
GTTATTTTTATGATGTCATGGAAACGACAAAGGAAACAATCAAGGTCAATTTGAAAAATAGGCTTTCTTTGTACATACCTTATTTTGCAGTCATCAATGAGAGATGGGAAAGGCAACTTTACTCTCTGTTGTTTGCAATTGGGAAATTTTTGAATCCTAGTGTCTATTTCAAACCAGGTTTTATAAAGCTGAAGTTAATAGGGAATGATATTAACTATTGCAACAGTTATTGCCTATGCGATGATGCAAGATCTCCTAAGCTCATAAATGGAGAATTACAAGGAGTCTTTTGGGGATTTTGGGATGCCAATTGATATTTGATGAAGAGCAAAACTTAATCCAGGTATATATTTTTTCACTTTTGTTACTTGCTGAAAATTAATTATCATTTTATTTTGTTTATAACGCTACTTTCGTTGTCTTACGACTTACAATTTCTTGGTGGGAACAATTTGAAAGTGGTGTTTCAGAATTGCAAAGGTTTTCAATTCAAATAATAAGTCAATATGTGAGTGCAATAAGTTGTGAAAGCAATTAGAGCATACTTGAATTCATCCATTTCAAAAAAAGAAATATATTGGAGCACAAAAGATTAAATGGCTTGGTTTTATTTGATACAATTTAAAGCTTCAAGAAAGGTATGTTATTATCATTATTAAGCTAGATATAATTCCTATTAATTTTTTAATAATTTAATTTTATTGTTTACTAGGATTCTTAACAGAACAAGTAGTTCAGTAGATCCAATTTGCATTGATAATATAGATCTTTTGGTAAATTGGTTTTCTGAGGAACCGAGTTTGATAGATGAGAGTAACTTAAAAGATAATCTTAGATGGGAAAGCATTGACATGCCATTTGGTGCAATGAATTTGAATGATGGTGATGATGAGGTTCTTCTCAATGATGAGAATTTTTTACCAAATGAGAATTGAGGTCAATGTAGTTATAGCAGGTATCCCTCCTAGACGATTGAATGAAGTTCTTGGCTTTTGTTTCTCTTTTTTTTAAATTTTACTTATATTTGATGTATATGTTAAATTATATATATTCAATGTAACTGTAAATATTTTTGTTTCATGTTTCAATTCTAATTGATTATTTCCTCATCACGTACTCTTGTTGGACTAGACATCGCTGGAGGAATGGCATTCTTATCAAGACTTCTTTCCAGTTCGTAATTTATAACATATGGAGAGAAAAAAAAGAAGAATATATAAGAAGGAGGAACATAATAAGTATCAACTTGCAGAGCTTACGGTCAACTTGATTAGAGAGGTTATCCTAGCCAATAGGAAGCAATGCTCTATTAGCCAAGATGTCAGAGATATATGGTTAATTTGATGTAAATTTTGTTTCTTTTGTATATTCAGAGTAGTTTAGTCTCTCTAGTTTGTAAATATGATCCTTGTATAGGATCGAGGACTAGCTTTTGCTATTGATCAATACATATTTCTTTTAATTTAAAAAAAACTCTTGCTGTAAATTGTAATAGTTAGAGAGTTAAAGATATTTATTGTTCTTTTATATGATGTTTTGATGTAATTATTATTTATTATATGATGAAACTGTAATATTTAAAATACTTTGTATTGTTCTTAATTTTATATTTATATGATGATTACATGATCTTTTTTTCATATTAAGTATGGTTATTATTTATATGTGAAATATTTGAAATTAATATTAATATAAATAAATAAATTGTTGTTATTTTAAATTTTTATTATTATGATTTTTAGAAATAGTGTTGGTGTAAAATTATAAAATATAAAGTACAATATACAAATAGACTATTTTGCAATTTTAAAAACATTCAGGGACTATTTCATAAATTTAAAAATTACTCCAAACGATACCCGGTATTGACTGGTACCGATGAAATACCATACTAGAACTGGTACCAGTATGATATAAAAACAAACGCATACAAGAGGGAGGTGAATTGTATGTGACTTAAGAATTTAAATCTTTTCGCAAGTTACGTTCTTTAAAACGAAACAGAAAGAGCCTGCTAATAAAGAAGAAAACAGTAGGACCCTGTTAAAAGAAATAATATTGTGCAAAGCGAAAGGGACCTGACAAAAACTAGGTTAGGTTTAACAAAACAGAAGGCGCCTGTCAAAGATAAAACTTCTTTAAAACATGGAAGGAGCCTATTATAAAACGTGAAGATGACTCGTACAAACATACACAATATAATGTGGAATTAAAATAAAGAGGTAGAGAGAAAGAGACAAAAATGCAGTCGATTTATACTGGTTCGACTTATAACCCAAGCCTACATCCAGTCCCCAAGTGTCCTATTTAAGTGTTTCACTATAAAACTGAGTAATGCTTTGACGAGCCTCTCCAAGCTCAAACAAGTATTATTGTCCTAGCCTCTTCAAGCTAACACGAATAGTATTGTCCTAGCCTCTCCAAGCTAACACGAGTAGTATTGTCAATCCTCTCCAAGCTAACACGAGTATAATGAAATATGCTCAACAGTGAGCTTCAGTAGTTTCTCTCTCAACAATATTTGATCTAAAAACACTTAAGAGAGCTTTACAAAGATATCTCTTTGAAGAATAAATTTCTCAATATCACAATATCACCACCTCTCTATTATTCACTGTGCTTGTTCTTCTTTAAATAGTTTTTGTTCAGGATATATCCGTTGCTTCACTTGCTTCTAGATCGATTTGAAGAGAATTATTCACAACATTAACTTGCCAAAAATCTTCCAACTTTTTGATTGAATTATGTGACCTTCCTTTTGAGTGAGAATTTATAAGGTAAGTTCGTAATGGAAGGGTCCTGCAATAGAAAAAAAATTTCTCGTTATAATATATATTTCTTTTTAAGAATATGATCGTTAATTTTAATAGGAAATAGATCTTCATTCGATAAAACTCATTTTATTATTTCCTTTTAGATTTGAATCGTTAAAAAGATGTAAGGAAATAACTTCAATTCTAATTTCCATTTTTTGTGAAATAAAGAAATAAACTTGATTTGAATTTTGAAGTAATATAACTGCATCATCAAAATCATTAAAAAAATATCCTTGAGCTAACAATCTCCCCCTTTTTGATGATGATAAGTATTAAAAGATATATTTTCAAAATTCAAATGAAAAGTTGATGATTTCGAAAATACCTGCGAACTTTACTTTCTTTCATTTTTAGCAGGGACCTGAACGTTTTTTATAGAAAAACAACTATAACTTTTAGATTAGCAAGGGCCTGTTCTTTAAATAACAGATAACATATTCATATAGATTAGTAGGGGCCTATTCTTTGAATCATTCAGAGCAACATATCATGAAATCATCAACATATATATTAAATATCATAATAATCATATGATACCAAAATGATCATATGCAAAAATATATCATATTAAAATATGCACAAAATATTCTCTCTTCTCCCCCTTTGTCATTATCAAAAATAAAAAAAAGAGGGGTGAAACAATGTATCACATATCAGATAGACAAACAGGAAAGAGAATTTAAAGGATTCTATCATAAAGTCTCCAGAGCAAGATTTGCATATCAAATATATGATTCTGCATGCTATCAATCTATTCTTGCATCCATTCTTGGTTGGTCAGTATTTTCTGAAGATGAAAGTTGAGATTTTTAGTCTGAGGATAAGAAGGAGGAATAGGAGTTTGAGGATTTGGTGTTTCTGCCGCTCTTTCAGATCTTTTGTCCACCCATATATTATTTTGCAACTTATATCCGAATTGACATGGGATGGAAGGGTGGAATTTGTTCAGTGTATACCAACTTGTATTTCCAAGGGGAATCTCGAAATGATTAAAAAAATTTGTAAGTAGCATCCCATAACGTAAATACCCAATGGTATTTTTCTGGTTTCCTTTATCCACCATAAAACTTAATATCATTGGCTGCAGATTCATCTTGTTTCCTTTCAACAAATTGTACACTATGTCGGTGTCTAGCAAGCTATATCTCTCAACGGAACTACTTCTAGGGAAAATGAAGGTGGTTGAGAGAGAAGCAGGGTAGCGAGGTATCAAATCTAGTTGCCTACCCCAAGGCCTCCCGTCCTAATTGTTCTCAGAATTTATGCAAATGGTTTTAACAACCTCCGTTAACTCCAAATCTACATCCCATTTATGACATGGAAAATCAGTTCTTCCTTCAGGAACTTTCTCCGATATTTCTCCAAGAATTTTCTCAAAAAGTAAGATATCGCAGTCATTTATGCAAGAGACAACTACCAATTTCCCATTTACTTCTTCCTTGTTCATATAGGTGTAGAAGATCCTAAATAACCCATCGTTTACTTGTTCATTTAACTTTAAGTAATTGTCCCAACCAATAAATAGGAATGTCTATATTATCAAACATCATAGGTGGCAAAATTCTTCCAGCAACAACTTTTCTTTTCTTGTACAGTGTCTAGTAGCGAAGTTCTACTTCTTTTGACTCAAACATGTTTATCGTCATTGATGCAGAAAGTTTCCCTTTGTAAGCCATCATTTTTATTCTTTGTGCCCTCTTTACCTTGGGGGCACTCTCTTCTTCATTTTGTTCTTTTCCAGTTAAAGGTTCTTTTCCTTTCTCGATATCCTATCTCTTCCTTTTTGCAGATTCTTCCTTCTCAGAATCTTTTTGTTTGGATCCTCCTTCATCATGCTTTATTATGTTTCTCCTTGGTCTGTTTTCTAATTGAGTTAATTTTTCTTCAGAGTCAATATAGTGTACTTCTGTCATTTTCTCTCCTTGAATATCATCATAACAGATTGTGTTTTTCTTTTGGCTTCTTGTTTTTACCATTTGAAAAAAGATTATGAAGTAATAAGCAAAGAGATTTGTGAAAGATTTTGCTGAGAGAAGTTCGATGGTACAAAGGCAAAAAATAGATACTAATAAGAGTGATCAAAGGATTTGACATGTGCTTAATTGATTATTTAATATTTCATAATACTTAGCGATTAATGACATAAAAATGCTTAGGATACTCA
>JAOQMM010157256.1:0-11347 GCA_027563515.1 Erythroxylum platyclados | reverse complement strand
TCTATATATAAAAAGAGAATAATAAAAGGAAAGGAGAAGTGTAAAATTTCCAAACCACAAAATCTCATAATATTGTGTATTAACTTATTGTAATTTGCAGTCTTACCTCAATTAGTAAAAAAGTTGGTTCCAAAGTATTAATTGATTATAATAAATATAATTAATTATGAAATATCTAAAAAAAATTATTTTCTCATTAATAGAAGATTGAATTCTGTTTTTTGAAATAAAAGCAAAAGTAAATCTAAATATAAAAAGAGAATAATAAAAGGAAGGGAGAAGTGTAAAATTTCCAAACCACAAAATCTCATAATATTGTGCATTAACTTATTGTAATATACGTAAAAAAGTTGGTTTTAAAGTATTAATTGATTGTGATAAATATAATTAATTATGAAAAAGCATATGACTTTTAATAGCGAGACTCAAACAATAAATTCACATATATACGATAATTAATGAAACGAAACGCTCCAGATAAGAATTTGGTCCATCTAACAAGTTTAACAGTCGTGGCTTATATAAATATAATTATCTTTTAAGCAGGCACAGGCACAGGTTCAATATCTAAAGCTGGCTACCTAAACCATGAAAATACTGGTAAGCTACATCACCTTTATTCTTGTGTTAGCCTCGATGACAAATCCCTCTTCCAGCTACGCTTTCACTGAGAGGTACACAGTTCAAATATTCAACGCAATGAACACAGACAACGCGGATGTCCACTGTGCTTCAAAGGATGATGATCTTGGTCACCATATTTTGAAACCTGGCGATGAATATGACTTCTCGTTTAGAATGGATTTCTTTGGACGTACGAGGTTTTGGTGTGATTTTGTATTTGGTGCCAACCATGGCGGTCACTTTGATGTCTTTGTGCCACACAAATCCTTTCTCGCAACATGCGATCCTGACGACAGAGCAATCTGCACTTGGTTCATCAGAGTAGATGGTCTCTATCATTTTGACACGCAAACTGGAGTCACTAATAAGTGGGGCAATTGGCAGAGATGATGGGAAGATTACATTACATATCATTTCATTAACAGAAGAAAGAAATGAGGAGATGAGATGTTGGTTGAAATAAATTCAAAGACTGACATTTTACAGGGCTTAATTATCCTCATATTTTCAATTAATTTCTACAATAGTTGTTTTGCTTAATCTGCTTTACATATTTTTCTTTCGGATTAACAGATTTCTTATGATAAGTAAAAATTTTTAAGAAAATGATTCTATATTTATTAGCAGGATATATTATGATTAAAATATCCAACTAATTCAGCCGATACAACCGTAAAAACTTTGAGCCATATAACTTTTTGATTCAGTTTTTAAATTTTCGGTTCAATTTATTTTAATAACTCTTGTTGTTAAAAACCGATTTATTTATTAATTAATTGGTCAATTTTTGTAAATTAATAAATTCTTATAAACTAAAATAAATCAATTAATTTTCATTTAACAATATCTTTTTTAATTAAACTTCAAATTCTTCGATAATAAAGACAATCTCTTTCAATCATATTTCAAATTCTTTAATTTTTTCAAGCAATTTTGAGGCGGTATGATAACGGTTAACCTTTTAAATCTTAAACCTCTTATTGGTTTAACTTCCTATACCATTTTTAAAACATCCTAAAAATTTGATTATTAACATGATCCTCAAATGAGACAACTTTATAAATTTAGAAGTGAATTTTAATAAATTTTTCATAGGCGACTTTTCAGAAAAACAATGCTTTAATTCTCTTAAACTTAATAAGATAAGAAAAATAAAAAACCTCATATTTAGACTTAGAAGTGTGCTTAGTGACTTTGTTTTTGTATAGATTTTCAGTGTTTAACCAAATATATTAATAATCATATAACAAAATTTGAATCTCACTTTGAGATCATCCTGCTAAAATTATGAAATTTCTCTTGAAATATCTAAATTTGTCCAAATTCATGCACTTCTTCAAATACTTCTCTCTCAGATGGTGATATTGTGTATTAAAAAAATATCTGTTTTATATTAATGTATAGTATTCTTATTCATATTTCAAAACTAGAAGAAAAAGTGTATGATTCATGTGTTTAAGGAATCCATTCCTTTTTTTTTTTGTCTTTTAAGAGTTTGAAAAAAGTTATTAGAAAAAATGTTAATAAAAGTGAAGAAGTCACACGAAGCACATCTAAAGAATGACATTATTAATGTCATTAAGATCTTAACGTTATAAAAATAAGTAAAGCATAATAAAGGTGGGATTTAGAAGATAATTAGGTTTAGTGTTGTTTTTTCAGGTAAAACGAGGTCAATTGTTGCATCATAGCATTGCACACAGATCCTTTATAGTTATGATCAAACCAACACTCAGTGCAGGCAGTGCCTAATCCTATTTTTGAATCAATCCTACACACGGTTGCATGATGTAAAGAATCTGTCAATATGAGTTTTGGATGTAATTGTACATCACCTGCATGATGTATGAGTCTTAAGGTTCCATAAGGTAAATGTAATTTTCCAAGTACCCTTAATTATCCGATAAATCAAGTGTATTAATCAAAGCATAATCGAGTTTTATACCTGCATAGAGTTGGAGATGCAGCTCTTAATTATACTCGTTGTTATTTTGTTCAATTGCATCAAATGGTGTCTCGACCATATTAGCAGCTCTTAACAACTTTTCCTTTTCCTCTCTTCACCTGTAATTATTTATACCAATCTAGATAGCCAACAATCTTAAAACAAGATTCTTTTAGATGTCCCTTCATACTACAATATCTCCTCTTTATTATTACTCTTAGATTGAATATGTTGTTTGTTATTTATGTCTTTCATCACCATAGCTGAATATTTTACATTTTCAGGGAAGTTTGTGCACACTGCTCTCTGTCTATCTACTCTTAAAATTTCATTTTTTTTAAATAAAATGAAAAGCAATTCTAGATATAACAAGACAATATTAAAAGGAAATTTTATTTATCTTTATTGAAGGAGAAGTGTAAAATTTCCAAACCAGAAAATCTCAGAAGATTGTGCATTAATTGATTGTGATAAATATAATTAATTATGAAAAAGCATATGACATTTAATTGTGAGAGTCAAACAATAAATTCACATTTATCCTACATACATTAATTAATGAAATGAAACGCACCAGATAAGAATTCTGGCTTATATAATTATCTTTTAAACAGCCACAGCCACGGGCTCAATAGCTAAAGCTAGCTGCCTAAAACATGAAAGGGCTGGGAAGCTACATCACCTTTATTCTTGTGTTAGCCTTGATGACAAATCCCTCTTCCAGCTTATCTTTCACAGAGAAGTACACAGTTCAAATATTCAACGAAATGAGCCCAGATAATGCGGATGTCCACTGTGCTTCAAAGGATGATGATCTTGGTCATCATATCTTGAAATTTCGCGATGAATATAACTTCTCGTTTGGAATGGACATCTTTGAACGTACGAGGTTTTGGTGTGATTTTGTGTTTGGTGCCAACCATGGCGGTCACTTTGATGTCTTTGTGCCACACAAATCCTTTCTCGCAACATGCGATCCCGACGACAGAGCAATCTGCACTTGGTTCATCAGAGTAGATGGTCTCTATCATTTTGACACTCAAACTGGAGTCACTAATAAGTGGGGCAATTGGCAGAGATGATGGGAAGATTACATTACATATCATTTCATTAACAGAAGAAAGAAATGAGGAGATGAGATGTTGGTTGAAATAAATTCAAAGACCGACTTTTTACAGGACTTAATTATCCTCATATTTTCGATTAATTTCTACAATATTTAATCTGCTTTAAATATTTTTCTTTCAGATTAATACATTTCGTATGATAAGTAACTTATTAACAGGATATAATATGATAACAGTGCGTTTAATTTTAAGTGATAATCCTAACCATAAAGGCTATTTTGGTATGCTATAACTTACGAAATACTTTACTCTGAGATAGTAATATTGTGTATTAAAATAATATCTGGTTTATATTAATGTATTTCGAAAAAAAAGTAATTAGAAAAAATAGTTAAGAATTCACTAGAGGCACATCTAAGAATGGCAGTATTAATTAAGTTATATTATTAATTACGTTATAAAATTAAGTAAAGCATAATAAAGGTTAGATTAAGAAGATAATTAGGTTTAGTGTTGCTATGCTTTTCGGGTAAAATGAGTAGAGATGGTAATAGGCCGGTTAATCTCACTTATTTTTTTAAAAAATTAACAATATAAAATAATATTTTTTAAATTAAAATTCAGAACTAAATTATTCAAACTTAGACGGTCAAAAGCCTTTTTTTTTAAAAAAATACCGTTTTATATAAAAAAGTTTGGTCTTAAACTAATTTAACATATTAATTAATTCATTAAAAACATTTTAAGGGAGGTCTATTGTTGAATCGTACCATTGCGCACAGATGCTTTATATTTATAATCAATACAACACTCGGTGTAAGCACCGCCTAATCCTATTTTTCAATCAAAACAATCTCTCAAAACATGAAAACAATAAAGAACTTTATTACTTACAGATATGAATGCTTTTCCAAGTCACAAGACTGAATCTTTGCCCGCCTGGAATTCAACGCAATTCTCATATGTCGTCTGTACTCACCAGTTTCAAAGCCTTAAAAGAGACCCTTAAGCCTTGCACTAATCTCTCCGCCTCGTCATCATCATCTTCTTCTTCTTCCACCCAAGGCCCGCAACCTTCAGCGCTCACCAGGAAGCCACCAAAATCCGCTCTTTCACAGCAGCTGCAACGCCTTGGAGATCCTTGGTTTTCTTTACCACAAGAATCTCTGTCACAAGAGGCGAAAACACACAAACCCCAGAAGTCTTTTGAGGTTGAAAACGAATCCAAAGGTGGAAACTTTGAGAATGATGAAGACGAAGAGGATGCAGACAAAGAATTGGAGGATTTTGAAAGACCCAAAATGGGTCGGTTTCACTTCGATCATACTGGACCCTTTGAACCATTACCGCTTTCACCACCTGGAGAGTTTCCTATTGTACAGGTTTGTTAACAAATGCCTTGATTCTTCTGACTGTCTTCTCCATATCATTTTTTCACCTTCCCTTATAGCATTTTGAGTGTGTATGTGATTGTGAAGTATATGAAAAGGTCCTACTTTTTATCTTCCTTGTGTGACCATAGTTGTAGAATTGAGTCCTCTCTTGGAATGAACGTTTTCTTTAACCCCTTTTGTATTTCTCCATTTGACTTTCTTTTAACTATGTTAGATTAATTTAATAATTATAAAGGTGTGGTTGATTCTAATATAAAGTGGACCAAGATAATAATTATTGGGCTTGTAAATAATATTATAGTCATTAGGATTTTATTATAATTAATAAGAACCCTTAACTTTCCCTTTAATTAAGTTAGCAGTTCTTAAAAAAAACATAGGCTCTTGCACCATTGGAAAAGAACGAAGAAAAGCAAAAGGAGAGAGTGGATAAACTTTTTTTGCATAGAGAAGGTGTTTGCAACCAAAAGGATTAAAGATCTATCATTGTAGACATATATTAAACATGAACCAAGATTAGTATTTTTTTTCCCTCTCTTTTATAGCATGAATCCTAATTGAATGGGTTGAATCAATTGTGTTATAGATAATTTTGGAAGAATTCTAGACTTGAAATATTATTTAGAATATTATCGAGTCAATTTACATGTGGTATTAGAGCAAGATTATGACACTTTTATTTGTATTAAAGTTACCTTAAGATTCATGGTAGTCATTAATATTGCTTAAGGTTATAGAATGCAATTAAAATTATTTTATTGCTTCCTCTATAATTTTTCTATTCAACAAATTCAAAGCAATAGGAGGTAAGGAAAGACAGACTCTTTCGGTTGTTATAAGCAGTGGACTGATCTCACTCTACATCTTAAAAACTCTCGTGGGATGTGTTCCTGTATGTTGTTTGCTGGACATTGTGTTTCCTATTTTGAAAAACAAAAGGTTAAAGAAAAGTCAATTACGTTATATTCATGGGGCCTACCATCGAAAGAATTTAGGTTTGTACTTATAAAGCTTAAGTTATTTGGGTTGTTATTTGCTGAAAAACATGATTGTGTTCGTGGGGCCTACCATCAAATGGTTTTGATTTTCTGGTTGTAAAGCAGAATGATCTTGAGGTTGAAATGTGTGGACATCGTGATTTCTATGTTGAAAAATAAAAAAAGTGAATATGCATGTAATCAATTACGTTTTGGTCCTCTGATAATAAATGAATATGCATGTTAGTTTTTGGACTTTACAGTATAATCTTTTGACATGGCCAGATTTGACATGCCTGTTACATAATCATGGATAAGTTGAGACCAATCAAACTTCTTGGTCGTCAATTCACTCATCAAGTTTCCTACAATAAACTTGTCATTTATATCTGATTGTGAGTACTCCTTGATTTTCATTATGAATTCCCTTGCATTGTCCGTATTAGGCATTGATGGCTTAACATTTTCAGCCATTGTCAATGGCGTCAACTTTAGACTTAGCCTATTAGACTTTTTTCAAGCCTTAAAATATGTCTTTTCAGCTTATGTACCAGTCTCAGTAATGGTTGCAGGCTTTTCAGCAACTAATTTTAGGTCTTTATCCATGATGCCCAACTGAAATTGGATTGCTTCAGACCAATCGACATAGTTTAGCCCATTGAACTTGATCAGACCATTGCCCACAGCTAACAAATTATTAGAAGCTGCAATCGTAATACAAACTCACACATTAATGCTTTGAGTACAATTAATGGATTTAGACAATATTAAACTTTAATATATATATTTAAGTTTACCTTTGGTAATACTTAAATACATATCCTTAATCCATAATGATGCTAACAACATATATATACACACTTTAATGGACAGTCAATCATACTCAAGTTAGTATGCATGTTCTCTTTGGATATACAAACATATTCACCAAGTATGTCGATAAGTCTCTTTAATATTATTAATTATAAGCAATGATCCACCTTTGAGTGATCTCTTAACATTATAATTAATAATCTCAATTGCTCAATTCATCTTTTATGTCGTTTATTAGCATCATATAATATGAACAATTGAAAGAGTGCAAAATTAAATGTCTAAATATCTTTTCAAGCAAGGTGACTTTGTTAACTAATAAGCTTTCTATACAGTAAACTTTTAATTAAGTATAAATAAATTTGGGAATTTAACTATAATGTTAAAAGTTCATGCTATAAAGTTCAAAAACTAACAGGCTTTAACATGCATATTCATTTATTACCAAAAGACCAAAACATAATTGATTACATGCATATTCACCTTTTTTATTTTCAACATGGAAATTCCAATGTGCACGCATTTCAAGTTCAAGATCATTCTGCTTTACAACCTCAAAACCAAAGCCTTTTGATGGTAGGCCCTACGAATACAATCACGTTTTCCAGCAAATAAAGAACCCAAATAACTTATGCTTTAGAACTACAAACCTAAAATCTTTCAATGGTAGGCCCCACGAACACAACGTAATTGACTTTTCTTTAACTTTTTGTTTTTCTAAACAGAAAACACGATGTTTAGCAAACAACATATACGAACACAATAACACGATGTCCAGCAAACAACATATATGAATACAATCATGGTCTCACAAGGGTCTTTAGGATGTAGAGTGAGATCAGTCCACTGCTTATAACAACGGAAAGACTCTATCTTTCCTTACACCTCCTATCACTTTGAATTCGTTGAATAGAAAAATTATAGCGGAAGCAATAAAATAATTTTAATTGCATTCTATAACCTTAAGCAATATTAATAGTTATGATGAATCCTAAGGTTAACTTTATTGCAAATTAAAGTGTCATAATTTTTCTCTGATACCACATGTAAATTGAGTCTATAATACTCTAAACAATATTTCAAGTCTAGAATTCTCCCAAGATCATCTATAACACAATTGATTCAACTCAATCAACTAAGTTTCATGTTATAAAAAGAGAGAAAGAAATACTAACCTTGGTCCATGTTTAATATGTGTCTACAATGCTAGATCTTTAATTCTTTTAGTTGCAAACATTTTCTACGCAAAGAAGTTTATCCACTCTCTCCTTTTGCTTTTCTTCATTCTTTTCCAATGGTGCAAGAGTGTATCTTTCTTTGGTAACTGTTAACGTAATTAAATGGCGAGGGAAGGGTTGTTATTAATTACAATAAAACCCTAGTAACTCTAATATTATCTACAAACCCAATAACCATTACCTTGGACCCACCTTATATTAGAATCAACCTAAGTAATATGGGCCGCACCTTTATGATTATTAAATTAATCTAACAAGCTATTTATATTCTTTCAGGTTCCTGCTTCTATCAATTGTAGATTGCTTGAGCATCAGAAGGAAGGGGTAAAATTTCTGTATAAGCTGTACAGGAACAACCATGGTGGCATTCTCGGTGATGACATGTGAGCATATTTTCCTTCTTTACAACTACGTATGCATGTTTCTCCTTGTCCGTGCTTCAGTTTTTTTCAGTTATCTTTTCTTCTTAGCGATATTGATTTCATCGAAAGCATGTTAAATAGATTATTTGATGTGGTTCAATTTAAAGGAAAAAGTGTGCATAACTTAATACATTGTTATCAAAGGCACATATAATTGGTTTCCACAAAACCAGAAGGACTTGCAAGCGAAAAATGGAATAGGAATAAACAGTTCATGGACTTTTATAGATGAGTTGAGACATGGAAAAACTGGAATAGACAAAATTGAACAGTAGTTTAAAGATTATCTCTCCTGGAAATGCTCAAGAAATCCTTTTCTACTTTTTCTGGTAACTGATTGTAGGCCTTCTGTGATAGCTGTATCAGTCTTTAATAATTTATCACCTTTTGACATCTTTTCTGCTAGAATTCCGGTTTTGACTTACCATCTTTAGACAGCAGAGGATTCTGCTGCATTTTTTTCCCATCCAAGTCGATGTAATAAAGTTGAAGTTTAGGATACTCATTCATAATCTATTTGTAAGTGGTATATGAATATGGTGATGTCCTTAATGCCAAGTTTTTTTCCTGTTCATAATAAAAGGAGCCCATTTTTCAGGGCTTTCATTGTAGCCTTATAATATTGGTCAATTACAACTTTCTCGTTAATTTATGTAACGACATGTAGCTTATACATTTAGCATTAACAGCCAAAAATCTTCGGCTATGAATTGTCTGCTAGATGAGGCTGTTATGTGTATCAAAATTACCGTTATATCACTTAGGTTATTCTTTACCCTCCACTATTGCTATCCAGAACGTGCAAATTGTTTTCAAATGTTGCCAATCAAACTACGAGATTTGTTCATATGGTTTAATGTTGGTGCTTGACTATTGCAAACACTTTAGCTTTTGACCATGAATAACAACAATGAGAATGAGGAACTACCATCTAATCACTGATTCTGTTAGACTTATATTATATGTATATTTAACTTGTATTACCTAATTTGGAGTTTGTGTCTTATTAGAGTAGTACTCATTGTTGTTATATATATATATATAGCTTAGTTCTTTCCCTATTAAGTTCTCAATTCCATTTTCTAGCTAGCCTAGGACTTGGTCAAAACAAGTATAAATGGATGATGGGTGGTTCAATGTGAAATAGATTCTGATTATAAATGGTTAAGTTGCACTATGATCCATTGTGTTTTTACTGTTTTCTGAAAACTCCCTTCTGATTAAAATTTAATTTAGAATTTCTTGTATTTGGTAATTAAAAAATTATTCTTTTGTCAATATTTTACTGTGCAAGTTTTTCATACTGCCAGTAAATTTTGTTGTGCAAGAGTATGTGAAAGTGAATTTTAGTTATTGAAATGAAATTGATGAAGAGGTCAATTTTACTAGTTATCAAATTACAAGAACCTCTGAAATTAAAATCAAATCACGGTGATTTAAAATATGGCGTAAACTGAGGGGATCTTAGTGTTATTAACCGTAACTAATTGATATTGGAGACTTCTTCTCTTAATTTGGTTTTTTCTCTATTCCATATTTCTTTTTCTGCTCTTGTTTGTTGCAAATCTCACTTTCACCTAAATTTTCTATCTAGATCTTTGTTCTCTATTTTTTCTGTGTGTTCCTTCACCTGATTTCCTATTTATGATATAGAAAGTTTTATTCTTCCTTGAATTATAGGCTGCTGTTGTCATAGTCACCAATCGTTAGTTCTTGTTCACCAATAGTATTGGCGGTTTCTTTTTGTGTTATAAACTTCTATATTTAGATCTATGATTTTATAGGTATATATCCAGGTGAATGTTCTCTGCATTTCTAGTATGCTGATATAGATTGGCTGTCTTCTCATATTTTGAGACAGGGGGTTGGGTAAGACCATTCAGACAATTGCATTCCTGTCTGCTGCCATTGGGAGAGAAGGAGAATCTGGTGATTCCACTTTGGTGAGGGAAAATCAGGCAACGAAGAGTGGTCATGCACTGATAATTTGCCCCACTTCTGTAATTCACAATTGGGAGATGGAGTTCTCTAGGTGGGCAACATTCAATGTTTCTATTTACCATGGTGCAACACGTGATCTGATCCTTGAGAAACTTGAAGCAGGTGGAGTTGAGGTACTGATAACCAGTTTTGATACATTCAGAATTCATGGCAACATTTTGTCAGAAATATTGTGGGAGATTGTGATTGTTGATGAGGCACACCGGCTTAAAAATGAAAAGTCAAAATTATATAAATCATGCACAGAAATCCGCACACGGAAACGTTTTGGTCTCACAGGAACTGTTATGCAGAATAAAATTATGGAATTGTTTAATCTCTTTGACTGGGTTGCTCCTGGCTCATTGGGAACCCGAGAACATTTCCGAGAGTTCTATGATGAGCCTTTAAAGCACGGACAGAGGGCAACTGCACCTGAAAAATTTGTTCAGCTAGCTGATGAACGAAAAGAGCACCTAGCGAGGGTTCTTCATAAATATATGCTTAGAAGGACAAAGGAAGAGACAATTGGTCATCTAATGATGGGGAAAGAAGATAATGTCATATTTTGTGCTATGAGTGAACTACAAAAACGTGTGTATAGGAGAATGTTACAACTATCAGATGTCCAATGCCTTATTAATAAGGACCTCCCATGTAGTTGTGGAAGTCCTCTTAAACAAGTTGAATGCTGCAAAAGGATTGTACCTGATGGAATTATCTGGCCTTATCTTCACAGAGATAACCCTGAAGGCTGTGATTCATGCCCCTTTTGTCTTGTCCTTCCTTGCCTTGTGAAACTCCAGCAGGTGATTTGCTTGAGCTAGTTTGCAATTTTCACTTTTGCAAATGCCTCTGCATTGCATACGTGTAGAAAAATTTCCTCA
>JAOQMM010157238.1:0-11349 GCA_027563515.1 Erythroxylum platyclados | reverse complement strand
AATATCATCAATACAAAATTTGTCATTATCTTGCATATTATTTAGAGCATGTGGTGACAACGAATAAGGGGGCAATATATAGGCTCCTATGTTACCAACCAAGCTAATAACCTTTAGGTATTCACTAACTTGTCCATGATGAGCATTGAATATTAAATGCCCTCCCTTAACCTTGAAACTTTGAGATTTATGGGATTTAGTCGTAAAAGTATGGAGAGTGTATGTTTTAGCTAGTCGTGAGGGTGATGCTTTAAGACTAAAGGCTAACGAGGTCGATAAGAGAGTTAAGCAACCACCATCAACTATTATGTAACACAAAAGAGAGCCATCAGCATTTGAGAATGTACAATCACATACCCTAACAATCAATATGTGAGGATATGAAAAGAATAGTTGCTAAATTGGAACAATAATAGATCATGATCATCTAGATTTTAAAGGAGCAATGAGAACTCTAAATCTTGCAACATCTATAATTAGATTAGATGACCATGCTTATGAGTGCTTATTATGATCATGTTGGCTGTTAAGTGCCACCTAAAATTTATTCATCCTTTTCATCTTTACGGGAGTAAGATGTTGGGAGTGCTCATGATGATGCAAGTAATAGCTAGTCATTTTTTATTTTTGTCTTCTCTATTATATTTTATGTTCAATTCTTTCCCTTGCACGTCAAATCCTTGTTTAATTTTTTTGTTTTCTTTTGTATTTTGTTATTTTTTGTTTTGTTAAGTTTTTGTGTAAGATATCTGATTGCATTTTGATATATTTTAATGTAAATAAGTAATATCACCTAAGCTAAAAAAACTTGTGAACAATAACTACCAACCACCATATATTCTACTTCCACAATTGATAATGCAAATAAATTTTATTTCTTTACTAAGCCATGAGACTAATGCATTTCGTAGGAATTCACAGTTACTAGATGTATCATTTCTATCTAAAAAACTACTAATATAATCCACATTTGAAAAACCAATCAAATCAAATAGTGTATCCTTAGGATACTAAAGTCTTAACTACATGGTTCCACATTACGTTAAGTATTAAAATTTAGCATATGAACAAACATTAAACAAAATATTAGACCTAATTAATCAATTTCGAAAGCATAATATAATGTTCAAATTCTTAGCAAAATCATAACATCAAGTTCAAATGCTCATCCACATTGCAACATAATTTTTAAATTATTAATGAAATAATAATATAATGTTTATATCCTCAACTAAATCACAACTCAATGCTCAAACATGGTTCAATTTATTGTTAATTCACCATCATCAACTTAAACAAAGACATACACAAAACCCAAATGATCAAAGCAGTACACAAAACCTAGTAAAAAACAAAATCCACTTACCTCAACTGATGATTAAACGAAGACGCAGAAGGCGGACGCGAAGATGTAGTATCGAAGCTTACAAAGACATATAATGAAGATGCAAAAGGGAACTGAAGCACACGAAGGAAGAAGATGGACACAGAAAGAAGCAGAAGGTGGACATAGAAGCTGGACACAGAAGGAAGAGAGTGGCGATGGCAACAGGACGATAGAAGAGAAATCGAAAGAGAGGAGAAAATGAGCATCGTCGAGGGGGATTGGGTTTTGTGTAGGTTAAACGCTTAACCAAAACGACGTCATTTGGTGTTATACCGAACGATATTGTTTTTGTTTTATTATAAACGTTGAAGTCGAAGCTAACGACGGCATTTAGGTTTTAATTTTACCAATGGAACCAAGTCTCATTGGTACAACCCGACACTTATTTATGCTGTCAAGCATTCCCAGTAAATTTACTGACAGAAATGGATAATCCGTCGCTGATTGCCTACAGTATTTTATCGTTAGTAATTTGAAATTTTCTTGTAGTGTATGGATTTAAATCATTATCTCTTTTATATCTTATGTTTATTCTTTTAGTTGAAAGAGATAGTTTAGTTTGTAAAAAGAAAACATAATTTGTGAAAAAGCTATATTAGAAGGCAAATTTTAACATTAAGAAGAAGACATAAAGCAAACTAAAAAGTGGAAAAATAAGTGATATTTGAGCCAAAAGATTAGGTTTGGGTACACTTGAGGACAGATAGGTTTCCAAGCAAGCACAAGTCTAAGCTAGAATTGAGAGGAAATGGACCTTTCTAAATTGTAAGAAAAAAGTGAATAACAATGCTTACAAGATTGACTTGTCAGGTGAGTATGGTGTTCATACTACTTTTAATGTTACTAATTAATCTCCTTTGATTTTGCAGATGAAGATGTTGATTTGAGGATAAATCATCTTGAGGAGAAGGAATATGATGGGAATCAAGCGTTTACTCAAGCTGTATAAGCTTTTAAGTAAGGAAGATATAAAATTAGGCTTAGACATTGAAAATAGTTTAATCGAGCGCTAAAAGTTGATGGATATCCATTAGAGAACATTAGAGGACCATTGATAAAAATTAAATCAAAGAAGGCCAAACAATCTCCTAATGACTTAATGGTGGATCTTTTCGTGATGCTTTGCTAGAATGAATTAAATTCATAATCTTTAATTAATTGAAAGTACAAGCTATAGAAAGGAGTTATAGAAAGTAAACAGCACAAATTTCATATTGATGTCTAATGCCAATCTTGTATTGGCATTTTGAGGTTTAAGAAATAGAAGCAAACCAGTGCTAGAGTGGAACTTATTAACTATCACTAGACTTATCATATTTTCACATGTAAAATACAAAGTTGAGTATGATGATTAATATTTTTCTTATATATGATGAGTCCATTTTCTTAAATTAAACTTGTCTTAGTAAAATAATCCTTGGTCCTTATTCATATTGGTATTGAATATCACTATTCATATTAGCTAGGGTTATATTAGGCATTCTTATGCTGTGATACTCTTTAGATTCTCTCTCTACCATATATTCTCTTTTCATACTATATTCTAAGTTAATTCTTGATCTGCATATGATCTAAGTTATAACTTCTATTCTAGCATATGTTCA
The DNA here is from genome assembly GCA_027563515.1 of Erythroxylum platyclados. NCBI lineage: Eukaryota > Viridiplantae > Streptophyta > Magnoliopsida > Malpighiales > Erythroxylaceae > Erythroxylum > Erythroxylum platyclados. Next base: position 8,358 of record JAOQMM010157238.1, on the reverse strand, counting down.
ACTAAGAATTGTATTTTTATTCATATGTTTTGAAATTTTTATTACTTTTTATAAATCTAATCTTGTGGTCAAATATTCTAATTACTAGAAGAATAGAAAATTTTAATAACATTAAAACCAATTAAAATGCTAAGGAAAATATATGTATTTTTCATGTACGACACCTAACTTAAAAGTTTTATGTAAACAAAATGCTAAATAGGTTGCACATGTATAATTGTAAGTCGAGTGTGTCACCTATAATTAAAGATGATAAGTTGAGAAAGGAGCAACATCCTTATAATGAGGTGGAGAAAGTAGGGATGAGTTATATTCCTTAAATTAGTTTAGTTAAGAGTTTAACTTATTCATAGTTATACATTAGGCATGATGTTGCTTTTACGTTTAATGTTCTTAGAAAATATTTATCAATCCTAGTCATAGACACTAGGTTACAACAAAGACTATTGTGCTATATGTGCAACACTATAGATCATATGCTAGTTTATAAGTGTGTAGATGCTATAGATATCATTGGATATAATGATGTTGATCTTAGTGGTTATTTCGATAACTAGAAGTCTACTATAGGTTATATATTTATATTAGTAGGACAATTCGTGTCTAGGAAAAGCTCTAAGTAGTATGTTGTTCAACCTAAAAACTGAGATTGTAGCTTATTTTTAGGTTATAGTGCATTCCAAATGGTTAAAGAATGATAATTGCTAAATATACTATATTTTTAGCATTAGTTTTAAAGCATTATACCTACATCTTAAGTATCTTTATAGGATTTGGCACTTAAAATTATTTATATTTTGTTTTAGGCCTCATTTTACCCCCTTAAAAGATAAATGATGAATTTAGAGAAGATTTTATTCCATTTGGAGGAAATTTATTAAATTTAAAGAGGAATCACAACACAGTAGCAACATGATAACGTGTTACTGCTCATATTCAAAGTTACCCTATTTTATTGTTAAAAGAGATGCTTATCCAAATAAAAAGGAACAAACATGCCCCCATGTTTAGGTCATATTCAAGATCGAAGCATTATATTTCTCTAAGTATCCACAATATCCAACCGTGTTCAATCCATATTCATCAATATACTAGTAATGAAAACCATTGTTCTTCTCTGTGTTAGTGGTCATTTTTTACCTAAAAGTTTCAAAAATAAAGGTAAAGCAACACTGAAGTTTAACACGGTCTTGTGTTAAGGCTTTATTGGCAGAAAAATTATTGCTTATAGGATTTCTAGATTAGTTATGGAGATGAAAAAGAATTAGGAGCTAACTTAAGTATCTAGAGATCAAGAAATCCATTAAAATTCAACAAAAACTTTAAAGATTTAAGGACCATGAAGATGTTTTCTTTTTCTTTTATTGTTCCTTATTTTTATACACTTTTCTTTATTTTATCATAAACTAATTAGGATATGGATCTAGCTGGAATGGACCTTAGGACTTGATATTTTGAATTAACATCTTGATTTAATGAAATTTATAGTTTTCATAAGATTTTTACATGTTTCTATATTGTGTTAAGTTGAAGGAATGAGAGTTGAAGATTTAATAATCAGATTTATATATTAAGATCATAAGATGATTTGTATGATTAGATCAAAATATGAATGATGAGAGTTATATGGATTGCTAGAGATAGAATTACATAATCTTTCTAGGATAAGGTCAAACCTATAATAAGAACTTATAAAGCGAGTAAATATGTTCTTAGATTATTTTGATTGAAAAAATAGTTTGTCAAATTAATTTATGAATAATCACTATCTTGCTTGAGACAAAATATAGTTATAACTAAGGAATTCTTATCAATCCAAGGAGCTAGAATTAATCATTAAGTCTGAACAAAGTCAAAGAATCGAAATAGTTCTAGGGAAAGTCTTACATGGATCTAGTTTATTTATTGGTTATTTTGATTTTGTTCATTTCTTTAAATTGGTTCCTTAGAACTTTTTTATTTCCCTTAAAATAAATCATTTTCTTTACTATATTAGAAGATAGTCTCTACTTTAAAACTTAGGGAAGAGGAATCAAATATAACTTAAAGATCTGAAATTACATCCCATGAATAAATTGGTATGATATGAGGGGTATTGTACAATGGGGGATTATGCTAGACCATTGTTCATAGGAAGGCTAAGAGTTAAGGTGAACAACTTTGAAATTAAACTCAATATGATTCAGATGATTCAGCACTTGGTGCTGCTTAATGGTATACTAGATTAGGGTCTTAATAGACATATTGAAAAAATTTTAAAAATGTATAACACCTTTAAACAATGAAATCTAGGAGGATGCCATTAGATTAAGGTTGTTCCCTTCCACTATAAAGAAGCGAGTTAAATTATAAATGAATTCATTGCCACTAAGATCCATCACCACATGGAATGTACTAGCTGAGAAATTTTTGACTAAATGCTTTCCTCCAATATGTATGACTAGGATCAGGAATGATATTTTCTCTTTCCAAAATTAAAGGGTGAGACTTCTTATAATACCTAGGAAAGATGGGAGGAGCTGAAAGGAAGTACCCACGTCACGGACTTAATTTGGGAATGCAAATATAAACATTCCATAATACATCTTTAAAAGGAACCACCATCTTTAGAACCACTAAGCAGTTACAATAGCTTATAGAGAACATCACCATAAACAAATATAAGTGGGTAATCCAAAAATGAAGCAAAAAATAAGTGGCATCCATAGTGTTAACATGGTGGCAACATTAAAGGTGAAGGTGGAGGATCTGAGTAAAAAGGATAGGCAACATAAGTGTGACAACTCAATTGGTTCAGGTAGTGAGTTGTTACATCTATAGTAGTGGACATCCCAATCACAAGTACTTAGCAATCTACATTCAGGGACACCAAATTGAGCAAGTTAATCTTTTTTAGGAATTAAAATAGAAATAAACTCGACAAAAACACTTATAATTTGAGACAGAGAAACCATCCAAACTTCTCATGGAGCAATCTAGGATAACAAAGACAATTACATTTCTTTGGATTTCAGCAATGGCAGTAAGAAAGGAAGCCGAATCTTAAGGATTTTTAGATGAAATATGTTAATGCAAATGAGAATTACTTCCAAAAAACCAATCTAATGCTTTAAAACTAATAGGCCTCCATCATTAATTTAGAAGTGCAAAGTGGATAACTGGCAAAACTAGTCTTTGAGTGATAGCAAGGTACTTTACTTAGCAATACTGAGCCTACCCCAAGAGAACAAGAGAAAGTATTCACTTTGTGGAGTGGAAAGGAGCTGATACTTGAAGAACAAGAGGTGGAAGTAAGGTGCAAGAATTTTATGAAAGAAAGAGAGAAAGAGGGAGAAGAAAGGGATAAGGATGAGAAGCCCAAGAAGAAAGTTATCAAGGATTACAAATAAAAAATTTCATACCCAAGCAAACTTGAAAAAGATGAAAAGGAAGAGTAGTTAAGTAAGTTTTCAGAGTTATTTAAACAAATTCATATTAATACACCTTTTGTTTAAGCTTTTTCAAAAATTCCATTATACGCTAAATTCTTAAAACATCTCCTTTCAAACAAGAAGAAACTTAAGTATCAATAATTACTCTAAATAGGGAGTGCTTCGTTATTCTTCAGAATAAGCTACCTTAGAAGGAATAAGCGATGGCATACTATAATCCACCAAAGAATACTATCCTCTCCATCTTCCATAGTGTTTTATAGCCATATTAATAAATAAATAAATTCTAAAAATAAGCCACAAACACAAGATTAAGAAAAAAAGCTCTAAGAAAATAAATAAACATAAAAATGAAAGAAAAGAAAATAAATGTGAAAGAAAAATAATGGCTAGATTAATAAAAATTAAGTATTACTAATATCCTAGTTATCAATAATGGTTCCAAAAACTTGGTGGTGATATTTATATTTTGATCCCTTTACCTTAGAGATCGTTCAAGGCAAATACACCTATTGTTCTATAGTATAAGATACTGAGTACCAAGTTTTGATCCCACAGAGACTATGATTACTATTATTTACCATTTTTCTATTATCTAATTGATAATTTAAGATAATGGTGACTAATTAGATTTAAAATTAAAACAACAAACTAAGAAAAAGTCATCACAATTAATAAACTAGAATGGTAGTTGAACTAAGATTTAATTAATGAAACAATGTTACCTAGGATTCAAATCCCCCTAGGAATTTTCATGCAATTATTAGTTCACACGTCAATTTAACCTAAAGTTCATTAGATCGTGAAAATTCCTTAATTATGATAATATCTTTCTCAAGACTATTAACTATTAATCCTAGGTTAATTAATTGAAATTTCTTTCTAATTAAAATCCTTAGAATTGCATTAATCAATTTATGGAATTTCACTATTATGTTTGAATCTAATTTAGAAGATTTATGTTGACCTAACTTGAGGTTTACATGTAACTCCTTTCAATTATTTTAGATATATTCATACAAAATATTTCTCAATCTCAATTATATGAAATCACACATAAATCAATATACCAACAATATTAATTCCTGAATAATAAAGAACACATAATTGGATCTCAACGAAACTAAAAAACAAATTAAATTAAAATAAAATCACTACAAAGTCATCCTAAGATTCATCTAATCCAAATATCATAAAAAGTTTTATTTCTAGTCATATCTAACATAACATTAAAGCTAAAGAGAAAATAGAAAATAAATGACAATAACCCTTTAAAATTCAAAAACTTCACTCTAGATTGATGAAAATCAACTCAAAAGAGGTCTCCTTGGTTGTTCTTTGTACTTTCCCTTGTCAAAAGGTTTTCAACTGAGTTTCCCAAGCTTTCCCCGCACTATTTCCATTCAATTCTTCCTTTTAAAATTTGAAATTCAAATTTTGATTGATGCACTGGCATTGACATGGGCTTCTTGATGGTTTTTTACTTTACACAAACACGTGAATCTTTTTGAAGCCAATACGTGCACAAATATGGCTATGCACTATCAACATGGCCTACTCATCATTTAATATCAGCGTGTTTTGCAGAAATAATCAAAGTGCTCCCAAACTCTTTAAACTCGACCATGTACTTGTCATGCGTTTCATAAATTAGTTAAAATAACTCCAAATTACTACAAAATGGAATTCATTTTGCTTTAAGTAAATGAATTAGAACTTGAAAAATCATTAACTTAAGTCCAAGAAATAATAAAAAGTATTTAAATAAATAAGCAAAATGCACTAAATATAATCTTAAAAATATGACTAAATTAACACTTAACATTCCCCTTAAGGAATTGAATCCTAGAGTCATACATCCCTGATGATTGAACTCTCTAACTTCGCAGAAATGGATAAACTCACGTGTAACACAACTGATAATTGTTTTATTGATACTACTCCTCTCAAAAGCAATCTAATCCTAATTAGGTTAGCAAGTTTAAGAATTTTGTGGAAGGAAGTTTAACAGAAAGAAAAAGGTTCTTTCTTCCTCTCTTTTGATATGAACATCATTTCTTAGAATGTTAGGGGGATTAATTCTCCCTTAAAATAGTTAGACCTCAGGAATTTCATCTCAAATAATAAGCTAAACATCTTTACTATTTTTGAAACTAAGTTAAAGAAGGGTAACTATAATCATCTAAAACTTTTTAGCAAACACTCAAAAGTGATAACCAACTACTAAAGCCAGTATAATGAAAAAATTATGGTGATTTATGATGAGGAGAAAATAAAGTTCCTTGGCACTTATAGTATGGACAACTGATTCTTTTTCTTTTAAGATTAAATAGGAACAACTGTTGCTCACTTTACAAATTCCCCTTGGATAATACTTAAGGATTTTAACAGTATATTACATCATTTAGAATCAAAAGGAAACTCTTGTTTTAGAAACTACACAGAAGAACCTAGGGATTTTGTTATTAATATACATCTTACTGCTATAACCATGAATGGAAATATCTTTACATGGTGTAACAACTATAAAGGGAGCTAGTTTTTTAGGAAAAAACTAGATAGAGTTATGCTGAATATGGATTGGCTATAGACAATTCCAAATAGCAAAGCCATTTTTCTTAACTCTTTAAATTCTAATTATTCACCAATTATGGTTTAAGTTTTTAGTATTCCTATCAAAATATGATATCCTTTCAGATTTAATAACTATCTTATATATATGGAAAGATTTAAAGATGATATTCTCAAGGGTTTTTGAGAAGATATTAAAGTCACAATTTCTGTTAAAATAAAGGAAAAGCTCAAGATTCTTAATTGAGAGAAAAGTGGTAACACTCACCAATTATTATTATATATAAAAGAAGAAGTTTAATAAAACTCAATCTAAGCTCTATACAAACCTTAAATGTGTAGCAATTCAAGTTAAGGAGAAAAAGGCTCTATAAAACTATATATAAGCACTTAAATTCAACCATTATGTCTTAATAGAGGTCTTAAGTCAATTGCTTATTAATAAATTAGGAAATAACAAGAACTTCAAATTTCATAACAGATGTAAAAGGGAGGGTCTTGTTAATTTTTGCCTTACGGATGACCTATTACTCTTCTTTAAGGCCTAGTAAATATGTTGAACTACTTATCTTTACTTTGATTACATTTAGAAATCTTTCAAGAATGGAGGTGAATTTCAATAAGAATTATTTCATACTGGCAACTAGTGCAAATATGATGGAGGATAGAATTTCCCTTATCATAGCTATGAATAAGAAATCAACAACTTTGACTTATTTAGGACTTCCCATTACTACTAAAATGATACAATACTCTGAATGTTATCTCTTAGTAGAAAAAATTCAGAGAAGGTTGATCATATGGACTAATAAGGTGCTTTCATTTGGAGGGAGAATGTAACTCATTAAATCAATTTTTAACTCCCTTCATATTTATTAGTCTTCTAACATGATTCTAGACAAAGGAGTCATTAAATCTATTAATAAGCTATTTAGAAGATTTCTATGGGGGAATTTAAACTTGGATAGCCATTTTACTAAGGTTAAATGGACATAGGTATGTAAGAGAAAAGAGGAAAGTGGACTTGGACTGACCTTTATTGGAACTTTTAATAGAATTGCCTTAATAAAAAAACTATAGAATATCTTATTGGATAAGAAATCACTATGGATTATACATTTCCATAGTTACATTCTCAAAGGGTACAATCTTTGGTCTATTCCTCTTAAGCTACTTTTTCTTGGTCCTTGACTCAGATACTGAAATTAAGGGCTACCTTGGAACCTACTATTCTTTATAAAGCTGGAAATAGAGAGAAGGCCTTTTTATGGCTTGGTAACTGGACAAGTAAAGACTCCTTAAATAGAATTCCATAAGCTCTTTGCTATTAGAATGGACTTCCTACCAACTCTAAAGTCAACTCAATTTTCCTTAGATGGCCAATGGTGTACCTTTCCTATGGGTTTGCAACACTTTATTCTCAGTTATCAACCTGATATTAGAAGAAATGTTACCTTTCAATGCCTCAACCAACCTCCTAGAAAATTTAGTATCTCAAAATCTAAGGGTTGGCTGGACCAAGATAACCTAAAGGTTAACTAGTTTGCTATATTCTAGCATAAGTCACTCTTACCTAGCTACTCCTTCCTACTATAGTTAGCAACTCTAAATAAACTATAGACAAGATGCATTTCATACCTGATAACTCTTCTTACGTACTTTGTGAAAGGGAGGAAGAGTCCAAAAATCAATTGTTCTTCCAGTGTGTTTTTTCCCAGTTCATATAGGAGAAGATCCAGGAGTTGTGTCTGGTGTCAAATGCATGGAATATTTTTATGGATGCTCTTAAATAACTTCCAAGATTGGACAATATTCCTAATTTTAATAGAAAGATTTACATCATCTTCTTTGCCTCCTCAATCAAAGAGATATGGCGAGAAAGGAATCTTAGACACTTATAGAATACATCACACACCAGATATAAAGTTTTATCCTCTCTAATTTCTAGAATTAAAGAGAAACTCCTATACTCTCAAGAGATTGAGAAATGTTGCCCTAATTTAGCAATTTTGTGGCAAATTTCATAATCACAAAGCGAGGGTAACTAATTGTATGAAAGGAAAGGTAAATATACAATCATAGTACTATCTATAAAAGGAATAACATGTGAGGGAAGATTAGGTGGACCATGCAGAATCACGCTTCTATTCCAGGAGCCCTCTTCCCTTCTCCAATTTGGGTTAATTGGAAATCTCTGGAAGCACTGAGTATAATTGATCTTGAGGTTTGCATATTCAAATTGTAAGTAGCTTGTGATGCATCACTAAGGGATTTCCACCCTATTTAATCACTGAAAGTGCCCAAAGTCCATAACAACGTGCTATTTTTCCAACCAAATGTGTGCTAACATGTTATT
>JAOQMM010157131.1:0-11360 GCA_027563515.1 Erythroxylum platyclados | reverse complement strand
GTGCGCGGTTCCGCCCCGGCCGCGCGCGCCGTCGCGCTCGAAGGTTGGCGCGACGCGATCGCCCCCGACGCGGCGGCGCCGGCGCGCGACATCGTCTTCATCGACACCGGCATCGCCGACTGGCGCGGCCTGGCCGCGCAATGGTCCTCGCGGGCCGACGTCGTCCTGATCGACGCGACGCGCGATGGCGTCGCGCAGGTCCGGGCGGCGCTCGCCGACCGGCACGACATCGCCGCGATCCACATCGTCGGCCATGGCGCCGCCGGCGTGCTGGAGCTCGGCACCACCCGGATCGACGCCGACGCGATCCGGGGCGGCCTCCACGATGCGCTCGGCGCGATCGGCGCGTCGCTGACGCCGGATGGCGACATCCTCCTCTACGGTTGTGATTTCGCCGCCGGGGACCAGGGCGCCGATGCGCTCGCCGCCTTCGCGGACGCGACCGGAGCCGACATCGCAGCCTCGACCGATCCGACCGGCGACGCGCGGCTGGGCGGCGACTGGACGCTGGAGGCGCATCGCGGGTCCGTCGACACGGCGGCACTGTCCGCGGCCGACTGGCACCACCTGCTCGCGCCCAACCAGCCGATCCCGATCGCGGTCACCGCCGACAGCCTGGACGTCTACGCCGCCGATGGGACCCGCATCGTCCACGGTGACACCGGCTATACCGCCACCGGTACCGGCGCCGCGCGTGTCGAGCGGTCCGGCGATGTCGGCGAGACCGGCTACGCCGTGTGGCACGACGTCGCGACCTTCCAGGGCAAGACCGTCGACCTCAAGGCGACGATCGTCCGGCTGTCGTCCGGCGATGCGGTCCAGTTCAACCGTCCCGGCGCGGGTACCAACCCCGACGATCCGACCTTCCTGCTGCGTAACCTGACCGACGCCGACGACGCGGAGGTCGAGATCCGCTGGGAACTGATCGACGCCGCCACCGGCGACGCCCTGCCGGCCGACGTCCGCTTCACCATCGCCGACATCGACGGGGTCGGGGGAAACCGGAACAGCCGCGAGACCGTGACCGCCGCGACCACGGGCCTCGCCTACTACACCCGCGAGGCCGCGACCGACATCGATTTCGATGCGACGCTGGGCCGGGTCGTGGCGTCGGGCACCCAGAACGAGAACACGGTGGCGGGCGATCCGATTAGCCCCCGGTCGGCGGCGACCTTCGACTGGTCCAAGGTATCGGCCTTCACGCTGACCTACACCCTGAAGGCGGGGAACGGGGTCACCAACCAGGCGCAGTTCTACCAGGACGGCGACGCCGACTTCGCCTACACCGATCCGGTCTATACCAGCATCCCGCGGCTCGACCTCGACCGCGACGACAGCACCGCCCCCGGTATCGGTGCCGCCTTCACCTATGTCGTCGGCACCGCGGGCATCCCGATGGTCGATGCGGACGTGGTCGTCGCCAACCCGATGGGCGACGTGACCGGCGCCACCTTGGTCCTCACCAACGCGCAGGCGGGCGACCGGATCGACATCGGCGCGATGCCCGCCGGGATCGCCGCCGCACAGACCTCGGCGGACGGCGCGATCACCGTGACGCTGACCGGTGCCGACACCGCCGAACATTACCAGGAGGCGCTGCGCGCGATCACCTTCGCCAATCCCTTATCAGGTGCGGATCCCGCCACCCGCGTCGTCGAGGTGCGCTTCCGCAACGCGGTGCTGGAGAGCGAGACCGCGACCTCCCGCATCACGGTCGATCGCCCGCCCCAGGCCGCCGACGAGACCGTCTCGACGCTGGAGGACAAGGCGGTCGCGATCGCCGTGCGCGGCAACGACGGCGATCCCGACGGCGACCCGCTGACGATCGCCGCGGTCGGCGCGCCCGCGCACGGCACCGCCACCGCGCAGGCCGACGGCACCATCCGCTATGTCCCCGATGCCGACTGGCACGGCACGGACGGCTTCACCTACACGATTTCCGACGGTCGCGGCGGCACCGCGACCGCGCAGGTGACGGTGGTCGTCGCCCCCCAACCCGACGCGCCGGTCGACCATGTCCCGACCGCGCAGACCATCGCGGAGGATACGCGCCTCGTCTTCTCGAACGCCGCCGGCAACGGGCTGTCGATCGGTTCGGCCGACGGCGGGCTCCAGCAGGTGACGCTGTCGGTCGACGGCGGCACGCTCAGCCTTTCCGGCACGAGCGGGCTCGGCTTCTCGGTCGGCGACGGAACCGACGATGCGACGATGACCTTCACCGGCACCGTTGACGCGATCAACGCCGCCTTGGAGGGGGCGAGCTATACCCCCGCGCCCGATCGTCACGGCGCCGCGCAGCTGTCGATCATGACCCGGCGCGTGCCGGTCGACGGCGAGGACTTCACCAACGGCGGCATGGAGCGGCCGCACGTCGCCGACGGTCGCAACGGCTTCTTCGCCGAAGACCAGGTGCCCGGCTGGGAGACCGACGCCGCCGACCGGCTGATCGAGGTGTGGGGCGACGGCTATCTCGGCGTCCGCGCGTACGAGGGACGCCAGTTCTTCGAGCTCAACGCCAACGAGGCCTCGACGATCTGGCAGACCTTCCGCTCGGTCGAGGGGGCCGCCGCGACGATCGACTTCGCGCATCGCGGCCGCACCGGCACCGACGTGATGGAGCTGACCGCCGTCGATCTCGGCGCCGACGGCGCCTACGGCACCGCCGACGACGTGGTCCTGTCGCGACGGCAGTATAGCGACGGGCTGGGCTGGGGCGCCTATAGCCAGCAGATCACGTCCGCGGCGTCGGGCAATCTGATCCGGGTGGAGTTCCGTGCGGTCGCGACCGCCAACGACGACCCGACCACCGGCAATTTCCTCGATGCGGTCCGCGTGACCCAGAGCGGGGTGCACGACGCCGACGCCGATACGGTGGCGATCACCGTCACCCCCGTTGCGGACGCGGTCGACGACCATGCCGTCACGCCCGAGGACACCGCGATCGCGATCGATCCGCTCGCCGACGACCGCTTCTCCGATCCCGCCGCGGCGATCGTCGCGGTCGACGGGCGGGCGCTGGTCGCGGGTGGCGCAGGTGTCGCGGTCGCGCACGGCAGCGTCGCGCTGGGGGCCGGCAACCGGCTGACCTTCACGCCCGACGCCGACTGGAACGGCACGACGGCCTTCACCTACACCGTCGCCGCCGGCGGCTCGACGGAGACCGCCACCGTCACCGTCGACGTGACCCCGGTCAACGACGCCCCTCGTTCTACAGGCACCACCGACCATTACGCCGTTACCGACGGTGCCGCCGTCGTCGCACGCGGCGCGGACGCGTTCACCGACGTCGACGGCGACACGCTCGCCTACGCCGCGTCCGGGCTGCCCGCGGGGCTCGCGATCGATGCGGCGACGGGGCTCATCACCGGCCGCATCGACCATTCCGCCAGCCAGCGGAACGGCGGCGTCTACCCGGTGGTGCTGACCGCGACCGACCCGTCGGGCGCGTCGACCAGCCGCACGATCACCGTCACCGTCTCCAACCCGGCCCCGACCGCCCGCGCCGACGCTGCCGAGGTCCATATCGACACGCCGACCGGGATCGCGGTGCTCGCCAACGATACCGATCCAGACCGCGACCCGCTCTCCGTCACCGGCGCGGCCGCCGACCACGGCGCCGTGACGATCCGCGCCGACGGCACGCTGCTCTACACGCCCGACGCCGGTTACCTCGGCCCCGACACGATCCGCTACGCGATCAGCGATGGGGAAGGGGGCTCATCGGCTTCGACCGTCGCGATCCAGGTCACCAACCATGCCCCGGTCGCGACCTCGCCGGCCGACCGCATGGTCGTCGACGGCCAGGCGATCGCGGACGACCTGTCGCAGGCGTTCCGCGACCCCGACGGCGACGGGCTCACCTATACCGCGGCCGGATTGCCGCCGGGGCTCGCGATCGAGCCCAGCACCGGCATCGTCCGCGGCACGGTCGACCGTTCGGCGAGCCTCGCCGGCGCGTACGGCAGCACGGTCACCGCCACCGACCGCTACGGCGCCGCGACCACGACGGCGCTGCGGTGGGTCGTCGCCAACCCGCCGCCGGTCGCGGATCCCGACGCTGCCGAGACCCATGCCGACACTCCCGTCGCCGTCGCGGTGCTCGCCAACGATAGTGATCCCGACGGCGACCCGCTCTCCGTCGCCGGCGCCATCGCCGACCACGGCACCGTCGCGATCCGCGCCGACGGCACGCTGCTCTACACGCCCGACGCTGGTTACCTCGGCACCGACACGATCCGCTATACGATCGACGACGGCGAGGGCGGCACCGCCGCGTCCACGGCGACGATCCGGGTCACCAACCATCCGCCGGCGGTCCGGCCGATCGCCGACCAGTCCGGCGCCGATGCGGCGCCCGTGCGGCTCGACGCCGGCAGCGCCTTCGCGGACCCTGACGGCGATCCGCTTCGCTACGCGGCCACCGGTTTGCCGCCCGGCCTCCTGATCGATCCGGCTACCGGCGTGGTATCGGGCACGATCGACGGTTCGGCGAGCGTCGGCGGGCCGTACGCCGTGACGATCACCGCCACCGACCGCCATGGCGGCAGCGCCTCGTCGCGCTTCGCATGGGCGGTCGCAGATCCGGCTCCCGTCGCGGCCGACGACCGCGCGACCGTCGCCGAGGACGGCAGCGTCACGCTCGCGCCGCTCGCCAACGACGGCGATCCCGACGGCGACCCGCTGACCGTCACCGCCGCGACGGCGGCCCATGGCAGCGTCGTGGTCAACGCCGACAACACGCTCACCTATCGCCCGGCGCCCGATTTCTACGGCGAGGACCGCATCCGCTACACGATCGACGACGGGCAGGGCGGTACCGCGGTGGCGGACATCGTCGTCACGGTCACACCCGTCGACGATGCGCCGACCACCACCGGACTCGCGCCGCGCGAGGATGCGGGCGATGCGACGGTGTCGGTGCAGATTGCCGATGCCTTCGCCGATGCCGACGACCCCGCGCTCGCCTATGCCGCGATCGGCCTGCCGCCGGGATTGGCGATCGATCCCGCGACCGGCCGCATCACCGGCACGCCCGCGCCCGGTGCCGCCCGCGGCGGCCCGGCAGGGGACGGCCGATATCCGGTCGAGGTGACCGCCACCGACCCCACCGGCCGACCAGTCGCCACCCGCTTCACCTGGACGATCGACCCGGTCGCGCCGGTCGCGCGCGACGACGCCGCGACCACGCAGGAGGACACTGCGGTGACGATCGCGCCACTCGCGAACGACGGCGATCGCGACGGCGACCGGCTGACCCTGGTGTCGGCGACCAGTCGTGACGGCGGCAGCGTGGCGATCAACCCGGACGGCACGATCGCCTTCACTCCCGCACCCGATTTCGACGGGATCGCACGGATCGATTATGCGATCGTCGATATCGACGGCAACCGTGCCGAGGCGATAGTGCTGGTCACCGTCGAGCCGGTGAACGACGCGCCGACCGCACGCGCGATCCCCGACATGGCGGACCGCGACGGCGCCGTCGTCGTGCTGCCGCTCGGTGCCTATTTCGCCGACGTCGACGGCGACCGGCTGCGCTACGCCGCGACCGGGCTGCCGCCGGGGCTGTCGATCGACCCCGCATCGGGCGTGCTCACCGGCACGATAGCATCCGGCGCGAGCCGCGGCGGCCCCTATGCGGTTACGATCACCGTGACCGACCCGTCCGGGATCTCCGCGTCGGAGCGGTTCACCTGGACCCTCGCCAACGTCCTACCCGAGGTCTCGCCGACCCCGTTGGCGCTGACGACGCCCGAGGACGTGCCCGCGTCGATCGACGTGCTCGCCGGTGCCCGCGATCCCGACGGCGACCCGATCCGCGTCGCGGCCGCGACCGCCGATCACGGCACCGTCACGATCGACCCCGACGGCCGGCTGACCTACACGCCCGCGGCCGACTACGACGGCACCGATACGATCCGCTACACGATCGCCGATGCTGACGGCGGTACCGCGAGCGGCACGGTGGCGGTGACGGTCACGCCGGTGGACGACGCGCCGCGCGGCACCGCGCCCGCGACCCCGCTCGCGCTGGTGGAGGGCACGCCCGCGCGCATCGATGCGGGCGCGTGGTTCGTCGACCCGGACGGCGATCGCCTGACCTATACGGCAACGGCGCTTCCCGCCGGGCTGCGGATCGACCCCGCCACCGGCCTCATCACCGGCACGCCGGCCGGCGATGCGCTCCGTTCCGGCCCCTACACGATCACCGTCACCGCCACCGATCCGGCGGGCCTCGCGACCAGCGTCCGCACCGGGGTGACGATCGCCAACCCGCCGCCGGTCGCCCTCGATGACGTCGCGCGCACCGCGGAGGACACCGCCGTCCTCATCCCCGTGCTCGCCAACGATCGCGATCCCGACGGCGACGCGCTCCGCGTCACCGCCGCGACCGCGCTTCACGGCAGCGTCACGATCGGCGCCGACGGGCAGCTCCGCTACCGACCCGGTCCTGATTTCGCCGGCACCGACACGATCCGCTACACGATCACCGACGCCGACGGCGCGACCGCCACGGCGGTGGTCACCGTCACCGTCGACCCGGTCAACGACGCGCCCGTGCCCCCTGGCCTCGGCCCGGTGCCGGCGATCGGCGGGCGACCGGTCGCGATCGACGTGCTGACGGGCGCGAGCGACGTCGACGGCGACCGCGTGACCGTCATCGGTGCGACCAGCGCAGCGGGGCCGGTGACGATCGGCCGCGACGGGCGGCTCGTCTTCACGCCGGCGCTCGGCTTCGTCGGCGATGCGACGGTCACCTACACGCTGGCCGACGGGCAGGGCGGCACGACCACCGCCACATTGGTCGTCCGGGTCGCCGACGGTCGCGGTGCCGACCTCAACGCGCTGCTTGCGATCGGCAGGCCGCGGCTGCTCGACCCGGCGCCTTCGCTCGCGACGGTGGTGCTGACCGATCGGGTGATCCGCACGCCGCTGGTCCTGCTCGACACCGCGGAGGCGCTCGGCGGCGCCACGCCGACGCGGGTCGGCGCCCATCCGGTCATCGACGCGGTGAACGACACGCATTGGCTTCGCGGTACCGTGATCGGCGACCGCCCGATCGCCGACGAGGTCGCCCGCCTCGATGCCCTGCGCGACGGCTTGCCCTTCGCGGTCCACGGCCTCACCGGCTTCTCCGCCGCCGCCGACCGCCATGCCTGCGTGATGATCGACGCGGTCGTCCGCGACGGCGCGATCTGGCTCCAGGTCGCCGACACCGCCACCGGCGGCCCCGGCATCCGCTCGATCGACGTGACGCTCGCCGACGGCCGTCACGCGCCGTGGATCACCGTCGACCATCGTGGGCTCGCGATCGTCACCCGTCCGCTCGACCGTGACGAGCTCCATCTCGTCGTCTGCGTTACCCGCAGCGACGGCCGCGTCACCCGCACACCCATCGTCGTCCAGGGCGCCACCGGGGAGGTCGAGCTCGACCGCCACGCTCCACGCCCGCTTGCCGCCACCCTCTCCCACACGCCCGCCGCCCGTGCCGAGGCCGCGCGCATCGCCAGCCTGTTCGAATGAGGACCGCCATGACCGCCCGCTTCCACCGCTCCGCCGCCGTGCTCGCGCTCGCCGGGTCGCTCGCCGCCTGCGCCGTCACGCCCAAGCCGATGACCGTCGGCGAACTCGACGCGCGCGCCGAGCACGCCCGTGTCGCCGTCACCGCGGGGCAGGAGCCGGTCGCCGGCCCGATCGACCTCTACGAGGCGATGGCGCGCGCGCTGAAATACAATCTCGACTACCGGGTCGAGAGCATGGCGGAGGCGCTGAAGGTCCGCCAGCTCGACCTCGCCAGCTACGACATGCTGCCCCAGATCGTCGGCAACGCGAGTTATTACGGCCGCTCGAACCAGGCCGGCGCGTCGAGCCTGTCGCTGCTCACCCGCCGCCAATCGCTGGAGCCGTCGACCTCCACCGACCGCGACCTGTTCGCGGGCGACCTGTCGGTGTCGTGGGACGTGCTCGATTTCGGCCTATCCTATGTCCGCGCGCACCAGAAGGCCGACGCGGTGCTGATCGCCGCCGAGGAGCGCCGCAAGGTCGCCAATCGCGTCGTCGAGGACGTGCGGACGAGCTATTACCGCGCGGTCTCGGCGCAGCGACTGCTCGACAAGCTGACGCTGCTCCAGGCGACGATCGGGCAGACGCTCGCCAACTCGGAAAAGCTCTCCACCCGCCGTACCGCGCCGCCGCTGGTCGCGCTCACCTATCAGCGCGAGCTGATCGAGATCGAGGCGCAGGTGAAGCAGCTCTCGCGCGAGCTCAGGATCGCCAAGGTCCAGCTCGCCGCGCTGATGAACCTCGACCCCGGCACCGAGTACCAGCTGGTCCTGCCCCCGCGTGAGGCGCCGCCGCCGACCGCGCCGGGCGACATCGACGCCGAGGTGATGACCGCGCTCCACGAGCGACCCGAGCTGCGCCAGATCGGCTATCAGCAGCGGATCAACCGGCGCGAGCTGACGACGCAGATCCTGTCGGCCTTCCCCAACCTCAAGGCGTTCGCCGGGATCAACGCCGACTCGAACGGCTTCCTCGTCAACGATCACTGGGCGCAATACGGCGCGCGCGCGTCGTTCAACCTCCTCAACGTCTTCCGGCTCGGCGCCGCGAAGAAGGCGGTGCGCGCCGAAGGCGACGTGCTCGCCACTCGCGAGCTCGCGACCGCGATGGCGGTGATGACCCAGGTCCACGTCGCGCACGCCCGGCTCGGGCTCTACGCCTCCGAGCTGGAGACCGCACGCCACCAGCACGCCGTCCAGGCGCGGATCATGGCGCAGATCACCGGCGGCTTCAAAGCCGGTACGGTCAGCCAGCAGACCTACCTGCGCGAACAGATGAACACGCTGGTCAGCGAGGTCCGCTACGACATCGCCTTCGCCGACACGCAGAACGCTTATGCCAACCTCAACGCAGCGATGGGCGTCGACGCGGCGCTGCCCGGCTTCGCCGCGACCACCAGCGTGACCGACCTCGCCCACGCGCTCGCCGCCAACGTCCAGCCGCGCCTCGCCGCCGCCGAACCGTCGCGGCTGCTCGCCGCAGGGGAGAAGTGAGATGATGAACCTGGCCACCCTCTCCGTCCGCGCCCGCATCGCCGCAGGCGCCGCGCTCGCCGGGCTCGGTGCGATCGGCCTGACCTTCGCCATGCCCGGTCAGGTCACCTGGTCCGACGCGAGGGCGACCACCCACGCCGCACCGCCCAGGCTGCTGGTCGACCTCGCGCCGCTCAGGAACGACCTCGTGACCGTCGAGGGCCGCAGCTACACGCCCGGCGCCGCGGTGACCGCGCACGGCGTGGTGCGGGCAGGGGAGGAGGCGGTGATCGCCAGTCGGATGACGGCGCTCGTCACCGCGCTGCCGCTCGCCGCGGGCGACCGCTTCGCCAAGGGCCAGCTCCTCGCCGGGTTCGACTGCGGTCAGATGCGGGCGCAGCTCGCCGCCGCCGAGGCCGCCGCGTCGGCGACCGCCAAGACCTATGCCACCAACGTCGAGCTCGACCGCTACAAGGCGATCGGCACCGCCGAGGTCGCGGTCAGCCGCGCCAATCTCGGCAAGGCGCAGGCCGAGGCGCAGGCGATCCGCGCCGCCACCGGCCAATGCGCGATCTACGCCCCGTTCGCCGGCACCGTCGTCGAACGCGTCGGCCACGCCCACGACGTCGTCCAGCCCGGCCAGCCGCTCCTCAAGATCCAGGGCTCGGGCGACCTCGAGGTCGAGCTGATCGTCCCGTCCGCCTGGCTCACCTGGCTGAAGCCCGGCACCCCTTTCAGCTTCGCGCTGGAGGAGACCGGCGGCACCGTCGAGGGCCGCATCGCGCGGCTCGGCGCCGCCGTCGATCCGGTGTCGAAGACGATGCGCGTCACCGGCGCGATCACCGTCGCCGGCACCGTCGTCCCCGGCATGAGCGGCACCGCGCGCTTCGCGGCCGGGGCCTAATGGTCGCCCTCCACGATCTCGCGCGCCCACCACGCGTCGAGCCGCTGGCGCTGCTCGTCGGCTGGGAGGCGGGGGTGCGCGCGCAGGCGTCGGTGCCCGAGCTCGCCTGGTTCGTCGCCAACGAAAGCCGCGATCTGGTCGAGCACGACCAGCTATTCGTCCTCCGCCGCCCGCTGGTCGGCGCCGGTTGGCAGGTCCAATGCGCCTCCAGCCTCGCCGCGGTCGACCGCAACGCGCCGCTGGTCCGCGGCATCGAGGCGGCGGTGCGCGACTGCACCGACGCGCGCGACCTCGACGCCCCCGACGACGAGGCGCTTGCCGACTACCCCTTCCGCCACTGGTACTGGCAGCCGCTGACGACCCGCGAGGGCGAGGCGTTCGCCGCGCTGCTCGTCGCGCGTGCGCACCCTTTTTCCGCGACCCAGGCGGGGAGGCTGGCGCGCCTTGCCGAGACCGCGCAGCACGCCTGGCTGGCGCTCACCGGCAACCGCCCGGTACGCCGCCTGCCGACGCCCACCCGTCGCCAGCGCCGCATCGCCGCCGCGGTTGCGATCGGCGCCGCGCTGTTCCCGATCCACCTCTCCGCGCTCGCCCCGGTCGAGGTCGTCGCCGCGCGCCCCTTCGTCGTGACGGCGCCGTTCGCGGGCGTGGTCGCGGCGATCGACGTCGCGCCCAACGCCGCCGTCACCCGGGGCCAGAGCCTCGTCCGCTTCGATGCGGTCAAGCTGAAGAACGAACTCAGCCTCGCCGCCGAGCGGCTTCAGGTCGCGCGCGCCAAGGCGGACGAGGTCGCTTCCGCTTCCTTCGCCGACGCCGGCGAGGCGCGCGGGATGACGGTCGCCCAGGCCGAATATCGCCTCGCCGAGGCCGAATACGCTTATGCCCGTGACATGCTCGCCCGCGCCCGCGTAGTTGCGCCGCGCAACGGCGTCGCCCTCTACACCGATCGCCGCGCCTGGGAGGGCAGGGCGGTCGAGGTCGGCCAGCCGATCATGGAGGTCGTCGACCCGGCCCGGGTCCGCTACCGCATCGACCTGCCCGCGCGCGAGCAGATGAGCCTCGCGCCCGGATCGTCGGTGTCGGTCTGGCTCGACAGCCAGCCTTTGTGGAGCCAATCCGCTACCCTGACGGAGGCGAGCTATCAGGCGCGCCCAGACGCGAACGGCACGCTCGCCGTCGCGCTGGAGGCGGCACCCGCTGACGGTGCCGCGCCGCGCATCGGCTCGCACGGCACCGCCCGCGTGCGCAGCCCGTGGGCGCCGCTCGCCTACGTCCTGCTCCGCCGCCCGATCGCGACTGCGCGGCAATGGATGGGGCTGTAGTGCCGACCAACCTTCCTCGTCATGCCGGGCTCGTCCCGGCATCCACCGTCCCGCACAGGACGCGGCCCTTAAGTACGCGGCACCGTGGATGCCGGGACG
>JAOQMM010157043.1:0-11368 GCA_027563515.1 Erythroxylum platyclados | reverse complement strand
AATTTCAGCTACTTGATTCTCAGTATTAACATGCAAAAGATCAATAGTTCCTTTTAAAACATAATCTCTAAGAAAATGAATTTTGATTTCTATATGCTTAGTCCTAGAATGATGCACAAGATTTTTAGAAAGATTTATAGCACTAGTATTATCACATAATATAGGAATATGAGAAAAGTTTAGAGAGAAATACTGCAGTTGATTCTTCATCCATAAGATTTGAGTGCAGCAGCTGACAACTGCTATGTATTCTACTTCATTCGTTGAAAGTGCTATACAATTTTGCTTCTTGCAGGACCAAGATACTAAACATCCTCTAAGAAATTGACAATGACCACTTGTGCTTTTTCGATCAACATTATCACCTGCATAATCTGCATCACATTATCCCACTATGTCAAATGAATCAGTTTTTGGATACCATAGTCCAAAATCCATAGTTCCCTGGAGATATTGAAAAAATCTCTAGACTGTTTGAAGATGGCTTTCTTTTGGATTTGATTGAAAGCATGCACAAAGATACACACTAAGCATAATATCTGATCTTGAGCTTGTAAGATATAGCAGTGATCCAATCATTCCTCTATATTTCATCTCATCCATAGCTTTGCCTTCTTCATCTTTATCAAGTTTGGTTCCAGTGTACATGGGAGTACCCATCGATTTAGCACTCTTAAAATGATATTTCTTGATCAATTCTTTTGTGTATTTGTCTTAACTGATGAAGATTCCTTTTTCTGTTTGCCTGATTTGCAATCTAAGAAAGAATGATAATTATCCCATCATGCTCATTTCAAACTCCTCCTGAATCAATGCTGAGAATTCTTCATAGAGGGATGGATTAGTAGCACCAAATATTATGTCATCAACATATATTTATACTATAAGTAAATTATTTTCCTTTCTCTTGATAAATACGGTTTTATCGACCTTTCCTCTTTCAAATTTATTCTCAAGCAGAAAGTTACTTAACCTCTTATACCATGCTTAAGGAGCCTGCTTTAAGCCATATAGAGTTTGGTTAACTTCATCATGTAATCCAGATGGTTTTGATCATCAAAGCTTGGAGGTTTCTTAACAAATACTTCTTCGTTAATGTAACCATTTAAGAATGCACTTTTAACATCCATTTGGAACAACTTGAAAAAAAATTTATAGCATGCAAAGGCAAGTAAGATTCTAATCGATTCCAATCTAGCAATAGGTGCATATGTTTCATCAAAATCAATACCTTCCTTTTGATTGTAGCCTTGAGCTACAAGTCTAGCTTTGTTTCTTACCACCTTACCATTTTCGTCAAGTTTATTTCGAAAAACCCATTGAGTCCCAATGATTGACTTGGTTTTAGGACAAGGTACTAAATTCCAGACTTTATTTTTTTCAAATTGATTTAGTTCATCTTTATGCCTGAAACCCAGTTTTCGTCAGTGAGGGTCTCTTCAACGGTCTGTGGTTCTATTTGTGAGATGAGAGCAACAAAGTTGTTCTTGAATGATGATCTTGTTCTTAGACTTTCAGACAGATCTCCCAGAATGTATTGATGTGTATCAAGACCTCTCCATTCTTTAGGAGTTTTTCTTTGTATAGGCTCCTTCTGAGAGGAAGGAGCCTGCTCTGTTCTAGCTTTAGAAGGACCTTCTTGATCTTGTGATTCCGACGGTATTGTAGTTAGAGTCTCTGATGTATTTTTAGGAACAAGGGAGTGCTCTTCATCATCTGAATCTGATGCTGTCGATGGTAGTGCTTCATCAAATACCACGTGTATTAATTCTTCTATTTTTCTTGTCATTTATTATAGACTCTATATCTGTTACTTGCACTATTGTGGCCCAGAAAGATGGCTTCATCTGATATCGCATCAAATTTTCCAAAATTGTCTTTCCCATTGTTTAGAGCGAAACATTTACAGCCGAATGCTCGAAAGTAAGTAACATTTGGTTTTTTTCCTTTCCATAGTTCATAGTGGGTCTTTTTCAAAATGAGTCTTATTAGACATTTGTTAAGTAAATAACATTCCATGAATACTACTTCTGCCCATTATCCATGAGATAGTCCACTTTCACACCGCACGGTTTTGGCCATTTCAATCAAAGTTCTGTTCTTTCTCTCTATAACTCCATTTTGCTAAGGTGTCCTTAAACA
Organism: Erythroxylum platyclados; assembly: GCA_027563515.1. Taxonomy (NCBI): domain Eukaryota; kingdom Viridiplantae; phylum Streptophyta; class Magnoliopsida; order Malpighiales; family Erythroxylaceae; genus Erythroxylum; species Erythroxylum platyclados. Next base: position 9,226 of record JAOQMM010157043.1, on the reverse strand, counting down.
TGAGAAGTTATGAGTTATACCATTACTGTGGCAGAACTCTTCAAACTTTTTGTTATCAAATTCTCCTCCATGATCGCTTCGAATTAAAGTGATGTAATATCCTTTTTCGGTTTGTGTTTTTCTGTAAAACTCTCAAAAAATTCAAAATCATCATCTTTGTTTGATAGAAAGTAAACCTATGTAAATCTGGAATAATCATCTACTAAAACAACGTCGTAATGTTTAACCCCAAAAATTTGAGTCCTAGTAGGACCAAATAGATCCATATGCACAAGTTCGAGTGGTTGGTTAGTAGACACAATATTTTTAGGAGGAAAACTACGTCTGACTTATTTACCTTTTAAACAAGCCTCACAAACCTGATTGCTTTCAAACTTTAAAGTCGGTAGTCCTCTCACCAACTCATTTTTGAACAATTTTGATAGAATGCTTATACTAGTATGTCTGAATCTACTGTGCCAGATGAATGAGTCCTTTTCTAGAAAGACAAAACACTTAACATTTTGTGAAGATATATCTTCCAGTTGAGCACAATATATATTCTGATTTCTAAGACCAACAAATACAACATTATCATTATGAATATCAACAATTTCACAATGAAATGCATAGAAAATGACTTTGTAACCCTTGTCATATAACTAGCTTACACTCAACAGATTGTGTTTTAAACCATCAACAAAGAGAACGTTATCAATCGAGGTAGAGTTAGAATTACCAATTTTACCAACTCCAGTGACCTTTGCTTTATTTTTGTCTGCAAAAACAACATTACCTCCGTCTTTTCTTTCAATGTAGTTAAAATGCAATATTTCACCTGTCATGTGTCTCAAACAGCTGCTATCAACTATCTATTGATTTTCTCTTATCTCTGTTTTGAAGCATATCTACAAAAGATATTATCTCTTTTTAGGTACCCAAATTTTTTTTTGGTCCTTTCAAGTTAGTAGCTTGACCTTTTGGTCTCCAAATATGAATTTGGGATACTATCTCCATTTTACGAAAATTACAAGAATGACTAATGTGATCATGTCTACCACATTAGAAGCATAAACCAAGCAAATGAGATTCGAAATTATTTCTACTATGCATCAGATTCCTGCTAATTAGACTATGGCTACTACTGGATTTGACAAAGAAATTCTTGTTAGGCCTTATATTATTGTTTTCATTGTATCCTATTCCTGCCTTATCAAAAACACATTTACCACTACCAAGCAATGCATCAAGGTTGTTTCTTCCATCAACGAAATTTTCTAGATCTTTTTCTAGAGATATAATCTTTCCAACACTTTTCTCTTTCTCAAGTTTTAAGGTGACGACTTTTGCTTCCAACTGTCTCACCTTTTCTACCCACTTTCAAGTAACATATTCTTGGTTGCCATATTCTCATTCATTGATTCCAATGATTTAATCTTACTCTTCAGAGATGCATCATTGCTCTTAGACTTCTCAACTTTTTTGAAATATGTCACTGTCAATCTTTTGTATTGATCATATAATTCATGATATGCATTTTTCAATTCGTCAACTTCAATATCAGAGTCAAAATAGGATACCACACCATCTCCTGATTCAGCCATAAAGCAGACGTTGCTAACTTCCTCAGTTCATCTTCTTTGAAGCTTTCAAAGTTTTCATCAGACCAAGCTGCAGTTATAGCTTGCTTTTTGGGTTTCCTGTTTTTTGTTTTATCTTTTTGAAGGAGAGGATATTCAGGTCTAGTGTGCCCAGGCTTCTTGCAGTGGTAGCATATGACTTGTGTATTGCTATTGCTGTTGTTGGCTTTTGATAGGGGCCTGCTGTTTCCAGCCTTCTTGTTTCCTTCTTTTTTCTTTGTTAACTTCTTTTTGTAAAAATGTGGGTATTTTCTGACCATGAAGTTGAATTCATCATCTTCATCTATCTGTAACTCAGTGTCACTTTCATCACCGTTTAATTCATTAGATGCTTTTAGTGCCATTCCTTTTTTGTAGGAGGATCCTTCATCTCGCCTAAGCTTGGTTTCATAGATCATCAGATTTCCTCGTAGCTATTTAAGTGAGATAGTGTCTAGATCCTTTGCTGTTTCTAAAGCTATCACCTTAGGTCTCCATTCCTTTGGTAGTGACCTTAAAATCTCTGTTACGAGCTCATCATTTGGATATATTTTTCCCAGATTCTTCTAGGCAGTGATGATGTTGTTGAAGTGTCCGAAGAATTCGTCTATGGTCTTACCCTGTTTCATGCAAATAGTTTCGTATTGACGTACCAATTGACTTATTTCCGAAGTTTTGGCCACCCATCGTCCATTCGAGTTCTATTCCTATGTATTTCAATTTTATTTATTTATAGAATCGAGATATATAGTTTGATGATAGAATCGAATTGTTGATTGATGTTCTATACTCACCTTTGGAATATTATTGTTGATTTAATGAACTTTGATTGTTTCATGTGTTTATTGAATTAATTGTGGTTTAATTCAGCACTTCATATCTCGATAATAAACTGAGAGGGTGAATCAAGAAAAAATGATTAAATTGGGCTATCAAAAGTTAGGTAATTTAATAGATTCAGAATTAAATCATATTGGTAAATCTTGTGTAGAGAGATCACGTATAAGTTTCCAATTGTTTATTAAAAAACCTAAGAACTGATTAGGTTTTGGATAGGTTGTTAATTGAGAGATTGCAACTTCCCATAATCTGATTAAGGTTTATGCTTTAGGGTTCAATTATAACTTGAGAGAGTAATTGACCCTAGGATCATCTATAACCATTAATTCGATAAATCGTAATTGGTTAGGTTAGCATTAAAGATAGATAATTTTCCTTTTCTCTCTTTTGGTTAATTCACTAGGTTGAATTCTTGGGTGTGTTATCATTGTTCAACAATTTAATAATTCAATTGCGTAATTATCATTATTCTTTTATAAAAAATAAAAATCAATTTTCCATTATTCATTTATCGCAATTCATTTTTAATCTGAATTTGTTAGTCGTCGTTAGTTGATTGTTTCGTTAAGTGTTAATTGTTAATTGGTGTTTTGTTATTTAATTTTGGTTCGTTTGATTTATTTAATTCTCGTGTTTAAATTCTTTCTTTGCTAATTTATGTTTTATTTGTTTTTGACCTTAGGATTTAGGATTAGACTTCCCTTCTCGTGGGATTGACACCTTAGGTACTACGTGAACGACTTATGCGCTTGCAAATTATCGAGGGTATTAAAACTTATACATGCAATAACCTCATCACCGCTTCCAAACGTTGCATTTTGAGGGACTTTTTTGACCTTTCGGACCCCAGAAAAACCTAGCTCGACCCTAAACACAAAAGAACATAAAAAGGAACATCACAAGACATAGAGGAGCTTTTGGGTTCAGCCAATCGTAATGAAACCCTAAGAGAGAGTTCAACAAAAGATTGAGAAAGAGAGAAGGAAGAGAGAAAAGGAGAAGAAGTTGATATCAAAGTACTTCCCAGATCCCGGATAAGGAGTTTCCCGACGTCGCTGCTTCCCGTCTTCCATCTTAGATAGTATTTCTTATTCTATTATATTTATCATTGGATAGGTTTGATTGAATAATTGATGATATATTTAAGATGTCGAAAGATGTTCTATACTCACCTTCAGAACTTGCTTTTGATTTAATGAAATCTAATTGTTTACGTATTTATCAAATTTGATTGTGGTTTAATTTTTCACTTCATATCTTGATAATAAACTTAGAGGGTGAATCAAGAGAAAACCATTAAATTAGGCTAATGAGAGTCAGGTAATTTAATAGATAAGAATTAAATCATATTGGTAATTTGTGTGTAGAGAGATTACGTATAGGTTCCAATAGTTTATTAGAGGACTTAAGAACTGATTAGGTTTTGGATAGGTTGTGAACTGAGAGGTTACAGCTTCCGTAATCTGATTAGGGTTTATACTTTAGGGTTCAATTATAACTTGAGAGAGAGTAATTGACTCTAGGATAGTCTAGAACTAACAGATTCGGTAATGCATAATTGATTAGGTTACATTAAGGATTGGTAAATTCCCTTTCACTCTTTCAATAATTTCTTTAGGTTGATTCTTGTGTGTGTGCTGCAATCATTCTATTTTCATTTATCATTAATTCATAATTCATAAATCTAATTCGTTGTTCGTTAATTGTTTAGTTAAGTGTTAAGTGTTAATTGATGTTTTGCTATTTGATTTTAGTTCATTTGATTTATTTAGTTCTCGTGTTTAAATTCATTATTTTATTAGTTTTTGTTTTATTGTTTTCGGCCTTAGATTCTAGGATTATATTTCCCTCCTCGTGGAATCGACACCTTAGGTACTAGGCAAACGATCCGTGCGCTTGTAGATTATCGAGGGTATTAAAACTTATACGCGTAAGCACTTGATCATCACACACAAAGATTTCTCAACTTTTTGGCCCCAAACAGCTCCCGCAGTAAAATCAGAAGCATCACACATAATTTCATAAGGTCAAGACCAATCAGGGGCCATAAAAATCGGTGCAGAGATCAATTTTTCTTTAAAAACATTAAATGCATTAAGGCATTCCTCATTAAAATCAAAATGGACATCTTTGGCTAACAATTGGCATAAAGGACAACTTATCTTAGAAAAATATTTTATAAACCTCCTATAAAATCCAACATATTCTAGAAAACTTATATTACCCTTGACAAAAGTGGGTGGCAAAGGTTTTTATATAATTTCAATTTTAGTCTTATCAACCTCGATTCCCCTTTTGGATACAACAGGACCTAGGACTATTCCTTGTTTCACCATAAAATGACTCTTTTTCCAACTTAAAGTCAAGTTGCATTCAATACATCTTTCAAGCACACGAGTTAGCTTATTTAGGAAATCATCAAAATAGGTACCAAAGAATGAGAAATCATCCATAAAAACCTCGATAAAGTCCTTGATCATGTCTGAGAAAATGGAAAACATGCACCTTTGAAATGTTACAGACATATTACACAACCTGAATGGCATCCTCCTGAAAGCGAATGTCCCAAATGGAAAAGTGAATGTTGTCTTTGCTTGGTCCTCAGGAGCAATTGGTGTCTAGTAATAACCTAAAAGACCATCAAGAAAATAGTAAAACTCATGTCCAGAAAGTTTATCCAATATCTGATCAATAAATCAGAGAGTAAAATGGTCCTTTTTGGTCGCTGCATTTAGTTTTGTGTAATCAATACACATTCTCCATCCTATGGTAATCCTAGTAGGCACTAACTCATTCTTATCATTTCAAACAACAGTAATGCCATATTTTTTTTGAACCACATGCACTAAGCTCACCCACTCACTATCTGTAATTGGATAAATCACTCCCTCATTAAGCAATTTCAAAACTTCCTTCTTAACTACCTCCCACATATTAGGATTGATTCTTCTTTGGGTCTCTTTCACTAGTTTTTCCCCCTCTTCTAGGATAATCCTATTTATGCACATGGAGGGACTAATTCCCTTAATGTCACTCAAACTCCATCCTATGGCCTTTTTTAATCTTTTCATCTCACTCAAAGTTCTTTCCTCCTGATTAGCATCCAACGTAGATGCAAGAATGGCTAGATATGTTTCCCCTTCACCTAAACACATACTTCAAATTTTCAGGTAACTCCTTCAACTACACTTTTGGTGGGGTTGCATTATTCTCTTCATTGGAGGTTGTCTCTAAAATTTCACCAAACTCTGTTCCTGCGACACCATCTAGCAACTGGCAGAACTCGTCAAACTCTTTAACCAGGTCTAACTCCCTTGTTTCTTCTTCCTGCAAGGTAAAATCAAAATCTGCATCATTAATCTGATCAACAAGAGAACACTCATCATAAACTGCAGTAATAGGGATAGGTTTAACATTAAAGATCGAAAATAATACTGTTTCTCCTAAGATAGTCATAGTTAATTTCCCATTCTTCACATTAATCAAAGTGTTGGTGGTGGCCATAAAAGGTCTCCTAAGGATTATGGTGTACTCCTTCTCTTGTTCCTTTATTTCCCCCATATCTAAAACCACAAAGTCTACGGGTACAATCAATCCTCCAACCTTCACTAATACATCTTCCATTATTCTTTTTGGATAACAAATTGACCTATTAGCTAATTACAAGCAACTGTTGGCAGGTCTTAATTGTCCTATATCTAATTTCATATAAATAGAATGAGGCATTAGGTTTATACTTGCTTCTAGGTTAAGCATACCCTTAACCTCCTCACCATTACCCATTGATACCTTCACGATGAAACTCCCGGGATCTTTCAATTTGGGGGGTAACTGCTTCTGAAGGACCACACTTGCTACTTTAGAAACTATCACCTTCTCATGTGGTGCAAACTTCCAGTTTTTAGTGCTTAGTTCCTTGAAGAACTTCATATAAGCTAGAATGTTCCTGATCACATCTAACAATGGCAGATTAATATTAACTTTAGAAAGCATGTTATAGAGATTAGAAAATTGCTCATCTTGTTTTGAGTCTTTAAGGCAGCTTAGACATGGAACTGGCGATCTATAAGGATCGATTGTCTTATGCAGTCTTAGTCCTTCATCACCTTTGGTTGCTTGCTCGAGTTTTTTTACCTCCCTGAATCTGAATTGAAGAGTGATTCCCATTGCTTTCCTCATTTTGCCTATCTTTTCCTTTGATGAGGCTCTCGTCTTCTTGATTACCTACATCAGACATGTTAGAAGGAATCTCAATATGATTATCAATCACCTTACCACTTTTTAGAATCGTAATGGCCTTGGCTTGTTCAGGTTGATTGGCCAACTTTCCTTTTTGATTGCCTTATAATTGAGTAGTGAGTTGCCCTACTTGAGTCTCAACCCTCTTCATAGAAGCTTCCAATGAATCAAATCTCTTATTGTTCATCTCTTAATTCTGAGCAGTCGTTTAAATGAACACATTAAGGCTTTCCTTCAAAGAAGGCTTTCTCGATATGTTCTGACTTGAAGATTACCTTTGGAACTGATTCTGCCTTTGAAAATTCTGAAATGGTGGTTGTGGCTGTACTAGTGGATTGTTGGACTTCCAAGAGAAATTGGGGTGGTTTCTCTAACCAGGGTTGTAAGTGTTCGAATACGGATCATTCCGCACCCTCGATTCAAAACCATTAAGTGAATTTGCTTGTTCTTCGTCACTTGCAAAAGATTCAAAAGAATACGAACAAACATTAGCTCCATGACCAAAAGGTCCACATTACACCACATACCTCATGATTCAAAGTGTTTTGAGATTATCTTATGGTTAGCATTTTCACATGCTTTGTGAGCTCCGCCAATTGCATAGCCATTTCTTGATTTGAGCTCACTTCATGAACTCCAGCTCTTATCCCTCTCACACTCTTTTGTTGAGAATTGGCCCCCAACAATTCGAAGATCTCGTATGTTTCTTCGAAATTCTTCTCTCCCACAGCTCCTCCTATTGCATTGTCCACTGTGTACTGACTTTAATGTGTCAATCCATCATAAAAGAACTGTTTCTGCATATGAAGTGGGAAATGATGGTGTGACACTATATTAGCAGAAGTTTGAAGCATTCCCATGCCTCATGGATGGGCTCTCTCTCCATCTGAGTGAAGGTAGCTATCTTGGTCCGCAACTCAGAAGTCTTTTGATGGGAATAGAGCTTTCCCATGAATTTGTTTTAGACTTCCTTCCATGTAGTCAATGAATCGGATGGAAGAGGGTCATCAACCATGCCTTGGCCCGATCCTTCAATGTGTATAGGAAGCACCTCATCCTGAGTTGATCTTCATTTAGGCCATCCAATGGGAATGTTTGGAGAGTGGTATAGAATTCCCAAAAGAAGTTTAAATGGTCTTCATTGGGAACCCTATAGAAAGATGGCAGCATGATGTAGTGGATACTCTTCAACTTATAGTTCTAGCTGTCTCTCCTAGACAAATGCACTAAGTAGCAGTACCAATTACCGGTTTGACATACTCCTTCATTATTGGTTGTCTTTCACCCATCTCTTGATCTTTTAGTTTAGGTCCCTCGGAATTGTCTTCAAAGTCCCTTGGAAGTTCTCTTATCCGATGTACGTTGTCAATAAAGGAAGCAAGTTCACCTTCCCAAGACCTTCTTCCTTGCATAAACCAAATAAAAACAAAAGTGAATTAATAAGAAAATTACTAAAACAACTTAATGAAATAACACAAAAAAGTATATGCATGAATAGACAAAACAATCAAAATTAAGTTAAGCAAATAAAAGCAATCAAAATTAATTCAAGTTCAAAACACTAAACACCTCCTCGGTAATGGACTAAAAAACTTGTTGTGCCCAAAAATTTCTAAAATTACCTAGGCCATCCTACTCGTAACTATATGAGGTAGTTGTAGTTGATTACCCAGGGTTGTCTCCCATGGAGGTGAAATTGGTTCCCTGAAATTAATCTTAAATAAAAATAAAAACAAATGCAATCCTAAACATTCTATCCCGATTTGTTGAGTGAAAGCTTTAAAGACAATCACAAAATAGTCTAAAAAGTAACCAAAATCAACTAGAAGCAAAGACGAATAGATTAATCGAAGTGGAAAACTCTTGAGAATTAATTTCACTAATTGAATCTCCTATGCATGATTAAGGGAAAACGATTGGAAAGTTGTTTTACTAAAATTAACAGTTGGGTTCTAAATCAACTTGAATAATGAACTAATCTAACTTTCGTATTCAACTAGTTATCATCCGAATTAACTATGGAAACTTGACTACTAATTACCACTTAAGTTAATATATTTCTAGTTCTTAACCAAGCATCCATAGTTTATCGATCCGTATTAAATTTCTTCTCTTAATCCTTCATTAATACTAAAATGATGCAAAGTTTGGTCATTCTATTACCTCCATTCAAGTCAAAAATCACAGTAATAAGACAAAAAAATTGTAACACAATCATACATAGTCGACAAAAATATCTAATTAATTCCTAATAAAAGAGATAAGCCCATCACGGATGTCACGAGATTCATCATCATTAAACACTTCAATCCCATCTTTATTAGTCTAAGTGAAGTAGTTAAGTAGTAAATAAAGTAAAAAACCAAGATAAACTGTGAAAAGCTACAAAGTATGGCAAAACCAACTATGAGTTTTACGTTCAAAACCGCAAGTATACGGGTCGTAACTTATAGTAAAAACAGATATCGATCTCTCAGAGATTGAATTTAGACACCCTATCAATTTAGTCACACTTTGTTTAAGAAAACGATTTCAAGTGAACAATAAGA
>JAOQMM010157009.1:0-11372 GCA_027563515.1 Erythroxylum platyclados | reverse complement strand
ATAAAGGAATCAAATCATGTCAAAGTATTAACATAAGGTTCATCTAACCTAAATACTAACTGGAAGTTTAGTTACACATGATTGAACATGAAATCAAACATAAATTGAAAGAAAAACGAGTTAAAAACAATGGGTCCTAATTTTAAATCTCCCTAATTGTCTTTGATCAAATGTTCTTGTGATGTAGAGGCTTGATCTTATATTCTGATGGATCTTTTGATGATTTCTTCGTGTTTTCCATTTCTCTGGACCAAAATGGACTTCTGGACATTCTCTGTTTCTGGAAATTGTCTGCCCAAAGTCTACTCTTTTCATAAACTGTCGAAAATGTGGTTTTATATCAAAAATTAGGGTTTCTAGGTTATGCACGCTTCTGTGCATGCCCGCATGCTCCTGTGCATGCCCGTGCACATAAACGTGCATAATCAGAAATCGTTGGATATTGTGAAAGTGCACAGCTGTGCAAAAGTGCACGGCCATGCATTTCTTCCAGATTTCTGTTTTTTCTGTTTTAGCCGTGTTTTCGTCCGGTTTCTTCTCCTTTAAGTCCATAGAGGAAATTATCATTTGTAAACACACTTGAAGCATATTAAGTACATATACAATAAAAGTATCAAATATTAACCAAAATACATCAAATATGGGTGTCAATATATAGTCAAATATTCATTTATCAAATGTCCCGACACTTACTTGGCCTTAACGAAACCATAATCAAAATTATAAATTTTACAACATCAATCCATCATCAATCTCAACTTGTCTATTCATACTATATATCATTATATCCTACTTAATCAAATTAATATGCAATCAGAATCAAGTTGTCATAAAATTAACTTCTTAAGTAATGTTAATAATAATCATATCAACAATTGCGTTGAAATCAAAAGCATAACTCTTTATATCCTCACCAAGATTTAACTCAATGCGCTCAAGTGTTTAGGGTGAAAAGTATCAAAGCTCTCAATCAATGCATAGCAAAATTCTTACCATAGGTTTGCAGTAAAATCACATCTCTACCATTTATATACAAACTAGAAACAAAATTCAAACGGTCTTTTATACAGGTTGTAATAGGGCTTAAGTACAATATGAATGAGTTAAAAAAAAGGGTTAAAAGTGAAGAAAATTTACTCAATGAGAGATTAAAAGACTTGTTTACAAACATATATAGGTCCTTTCAATGCAACTCTATTGGTACCAGAAACTTATTCTTTCTTTTTTTTTTCTTTTTTTTCATCTTTTTTTTCTTTTTCACAATATTCCAATCAGTACCATAATTCAACAAATATTGGACCTTTCACAAATTTCAAGTCTTAATAAGTAAATAATGTAAATAACCTTTAAGGTTTAAAATAATAAATAAGTCTTCAAAGAAAAATCAGATCAAGGTTAATATGTGGGTTTATTCAATGAAAAAGGCTAAGGTTCAACTTGGTGATTCTTAAAGGTAAATTTTAGGGTGTGGTAATTTTCAAAGAAAAGGCTAAGCAAGTTGGTGAATCTAAGTGCCTTTATCATATTAATGCTTCTAATTTAACACATATGATCTCAACATGAATAATAAAAGCAAGTTCTAGAATTATCCTACTACACACGATATCGCACACATGAAAGAATAAACAGATCTTAATTTTTTTTTAAAAAAATTTGCTTTAGGCTTAAATGCTCACGAAAAATGGGTATATATATGTGTGTGTGTAAATAATACGAAACTTTCATTCAACTTGAATTTTTCAATGATTATGAAAAATATGACTTAAAAAACTAATTTTATTATAACCATCATCCATTTGCACGCCAATTCAAATCAATATTCAACAACAATATATAATATTCATGGACACATCTCCACCAATTCAAGACATTAGTTAATAAAATTTAAAATCAAAATTATAATAAGCTTAAAGAAATCATGTTAAGATTCATTAAACCCATCCCCACACTTAAGTTGTACATTGCCCTCAATATACACAATATAAGCATCAAAAATAAGTGAGAGGGTTTTTGGTACTTTCCTAATTGTGACAATTTTCTAATTTGGATCCGTACAATATGAGACTAACATCCTTGCAAAACATAAAAGAAAAGGATAAAAAGAAACAAAAGAAATAAAATAATAGAAAATAAAATCCTATACTAACACGAAAGTAAACAAAAGATAATATCAAAATTGAAATAAAATTAAAACTAACTCATGGGTTGCCTCCAATGCAGCGCTTCTTTAATGTCAGTTGCTCGACGTAATCTTTAAGCTCAACTTCATCCTAGATCAATAATTAGCGGCTTGCTTCCACCCTTTTCTCTACAAAGCAGTTTCATAGCTTGTAAACAAGCCACCTGTTGTAAGATAATAACAAGGACATAATTTATCAAATTAATAAATCCAATTTCAAGCAATAAAGCCCTTTTTAATGACAAGTTGTTAAAAATGTAAGGAATAACCTGTATCATTTGCTAGCTTGAACAGTTTGTCCTTGAGGATGTGGGAACCCTCCGTACTTAAGGTAACTACTAACACCTCATCAATAATTTCCTCACTTGGTTCCTCCGCTCGTTCTTCCTCAATCACTTCTATCCACTCTTCTTCTTCTTCTTCCTAGATAGAGGCTTCTGGCTCTTCTTCTTCAGTTATCTTTTGCCACTTCTTTACTTCCTCTTCTTGGATAGAAATTTCTTCGTCTTCTTCTTTAGGAAGCTTTTCTTCACTACTAAAGGTGATTGCCTTTTGATTGATAGTATCAGTTTCAGTAGAATTGGGCAAACTCTCTTGTTGTTTGTTGGATAATATCTCTGCCAACTAATCAATTTGATTCACCATATTCTGTATACTAGCCTCTATTTCTTGATACCTCATGTTGGATTGTTCAATAGACTCAATCAACAAATTTTTCAAAGCATCAGTTACCTCCTCATCTTCTTAAAATGTATCTTCATTCATGAAATCGATTGTTATCTCTTCTTCACTCTGACGCGATTGGAAGCTCAAACTATACACTCATCATATGCAAGTGCTCTCATCAAATTCACGTTGATTAGCTACTCTCTCGGCAAGGCATTCAATTAATTGATTTGTAATACTTTCTTTTCCCTCTGGAAGCTCTTTTTAAATTGTCCTTTCATTATGAAAGCCACCGTTGTCTTTTTCTTACTCTCAAATGCACGTCAGTCACCTTTCATTTCAACAAGGGCTTCCATTAATTTATCTTCTAGAGTTGGCTTATTAACTAGAAGTGCTTGGTGCTGTAAATATCTAGCTGGAGCGTAATCGTCCTATTCATAAGTGTAAGAATTGCTCCACTTTGAATTGTAGCTGTTCTTGTACACTGTACCATGAGGTTGATAGCACATGTTCAGTCTCCCATATGGTGATGTAATAGTTTGTGAAGACATATTCTGGCTTCCATAAAAATACTGTCCACTCCATCCATCTATTGTGAGCTGTGACTATGATAATGAATAGTGATTCCTATAGTAAACTACAAACTCAAGATCAAGTTGAGAAATTCAAAAGATAATTAAATTAATAAGCCAAAAATATAATAAGATACAATAAAATAAATAAAAGAAAAGAAAATAAATACAAAAGCAAAATTAAAATAAAAGAAAAGAAAAACAAAGATAAAACAAAATAAAAAATAAAAATGACTGGAGTAATAGAATTTAGGATTTCCTAATATCAAAGTCCCCGACAACGACGCCAAAAAACTTGATTGACCTATTTGTGAGTTTGTCAAAATTATTATAACTGCCAGTGCACGGCGTAGCTGTAGCTAGTACTGGCAAGTACGGGTCGATCCCACAAAGACTATGAATACTAGTACTTACCCTTCCTCTATTGTCTAGCCTAAGGATTGATTTTAAATTTTTAATAAAACGAAAATAAAACTAAAACAATTAAAATAAAATAGGAAATAATAATGAACACAAAGATAGTGGAATTCACTTAGAAAGCTATCGTTATCAAAAATTAGTATCTAGGTTCTAATCCCCCTAAACCCTTAACAAATTGATCTTTTATCATGCAATTGTTTTGATGATTTATTAGATCATGGAGATTCCTATGGTATGCTAGTGACTGACCTTGAGACTACTAACAACTAATCCTAAGGTTTCTAACCAAATTATTCAGGTCAAATCTTAGAGGATTACGTTACCGTTTTATGTATCCCTCTATTAGGTTTGACCCTAATCTAAAAGATTAATGTCATCCTATCTCTATAGTTGTAATCAAATTCTCATTACAATAGATCTATTCATATTAGGATTTCTCAATCTCTACGTATGAAATCAGATTATCGATAAAACACGTAATCAGGTAACAATAATCAATCGAACCAATTGCATTAATAAAGGAATCAAATCATGTCAAAGTATTAACATAACATTCATCTAACCTAAATACTAACTAGAAGTTTAGTTACACATGATCGAACACGAAATCAAACATAAACTGAAAGAAAAACGAATTGAAAAAATGGGTTCATAATTCTAAATCTCCCTGATTGTCTTCAATTGAATGTTCTTGCGATGTAGAGGTTTGATCTTGTATTCCAATGGATCCTTCGATGATTTCTTTGTGTTTCCCTCTTCTTTGGACAATAATCGTCCCTTTTTTCATTAGCAGCCAAAAACGTTGTTTTATATCGAAAATTAGGGTTTCTGGGTTATGCACACTCATGTGCATGATAGGTGTAGATTGCATTGTGTTTTTATGGGTTAGTTGTTAATTTCATTGTTTAGTATGTGTTTAGGTTAGAAATGTGTTAGTTTGTAAATATTTTTATTTTGTAGTTGAGAACATGTATTTAAGCTTCAATTATATATATAAGGTGCCTTGATGAATTTGTTAGTGTTTAAGGACATTCAGAGGAGAATCGGAGAAGACCCAGGCAATAACTCAGGGTCACGATCGTGACAGAAGCTCGAGTAGAGGGACACGATTGTGGAAAATAGGCCACAATCGTGACAGAAGAAAGATGGATTGCCCACAATCGTGATAGAAAGCCAAATAAGCTGGCCACGATCGTGCCACTAAGGGCCACAATCGTGGCTTGCGCGCAGACAAACATAGGTCGCTTTCGGATTCGAGTTTTCTTCGGACTTTTCGGACATTTCGGGCCCAGAATAGACCCTAGGGTTGCCCTAATTGGAAATCCTATATAAGGATTAATGATGAAACCCTAAGAAGCTTTACATTCAGCTACTTTTGGAAAGCCTTAAAGAGAGAGAAAGGAGAGAGAGAGAGAAGAACAAGAGGAAGAAGAGGAGGGTCCCAACGTCGAAGCTTCCCAGATAAGGTGATCTCTCGACGTTGTCGCCTTCCTGAATCGTCCAATCTAAATTCCATTTTATCCTCATTTCCCTTTTTATTCATTTAATGCGTAAGGTTAAGATGGGTTGTATGATTATGGACTTGGGATTGTTAACAATGTTCTAATCTTCCTTTGGGATTTTACTTGGATTTAATGTTAATATAGTTGATTTTGTTTTTATTGGATTGGGTGTTGTGATTGATTATTGTATTTGCATATTTCGGTAATAAACCGAAAGGGTGAGCTGGATAAAAATGATTGAAGTAGGTTAATGAGAGTTAGGCGATTTAATTGACCACATAATCAATCATGTCGGTTTTTGTGTGAAGAGAGATCCTGTGTGAGACCCGTTAGTTTAATAGAAAGCTTCCGATCTAATTTTAATTGTGGGTAAATTGTTAATTGAGAGATTGCAATTTCCATAATTGAATTAGGGTTAATGATTTAGGGCGTAGGATTATAACTTGAGAGGGAGTAACTCCCCCTACGACATTCTAGAACCGACATCCCGATAACACATAATTAGGTAGGTTAACATTAATGATAGGTAAAATCCCCTCTCTCATAACTTGTTAAATTCTCTTGACTAATTTCCTTTGTGCTTTTATGTTGTTCAAATTTCATTTCTTTTTGTGTTAATTTTCCAAATTAAAATCTTGAAATTAATTTCTCGAATTTATTTTCCATTGTTGTTTTATTTCCAAATTATATTTTTTTGGCCTTAGATTTTTAGGATTAGATTAGTCTCCCTCCTCATGGGATCGACCCTTCTTATACTACACTTGTGACCTGTGCGATTGTGGTATTTGAGGGCTTATAAATTTAAAGCTCGAACGACACGATCAAGGTATGCCTATGCACATAAACGTGCATAATCGGAAGTTGTAGAATATTGCGAAAGTGCACGGGTGTGCAAAAGTACATGGCCGTGCATTTCTTCCAAATTGATGTTTTTTTTGTTTTAGTTTGTTTTTGTCCGGTTTCTTCTCCTTTAAGTCCATAGAGGCAATTGTCACTTGTAAACACACTTGAAGCAAATTAAGTACCAAATATACAATGAAAGTATCAAATATTAAACAAAATACATCAAATATAGGTGTCATCTATCAAGTCACTACTCCTATTGATGTAATTATATGCCCAAGATACTTAATCTATGTGCATCCAAATGAACATTCACTCTTCTTAGCAAAGATCTATTGGCTCAATATATCCAAGAACAATTTGAGGTGCTGTAAATGCTCTAGTTTACTTCTGCTATAAACCAATATATCATCAAAAGAACTAGCACAAATTTTCTCAAATGGTGTCTAAAAATAGTGTTTATCAGGTTTTGGAATATGGAGGGGGCCTTGGTCAAGCCAAATGGCCTAACCAAGAATTTGTAATGCCCTTCATAATTCTTGAATGCAGTCTTCTCAATAGAATTAGGATGTATCCTAATTTGCCAATAACCAGACCTCAAATCAATTTTAGAAAACACTATTGCTCCTTCTAATTCATCAAGACATTCTTCAATAACAAGAATAGGGTATTTATCCTTAATAGGAATGTTTTTCAGGGCCCTATAATCATTGCACATGCACCAACTGTCATCTTTTCTTTTTACTAAAACCACTGGACTAGAATATGAATTGGTGTTGGTTCTTATCACCCTAGTCTCAATCATTTCCTTAGTCATGCCTATGGGGTCTCACATTAATAGGTTGAGCCACTTCTTTAAGGACAATTTGATGATCATGAGTTCTTGGAGGAGGAAGACCCTTTAGTTCTTTGAAAAGATCTTCATATTGCTCAAGTAATTAAATGAGCTCCTTCCATTCTACTCTTGTAACTTTGACTTGTAACTCATACAATTCGGCAAACATTCCCCAATTGACCTGCATAATTAATTGTATAAAGGCTAGCTGATGAGTTTTGTTAACAGTTTATTGAGATGGGCATCATTAATGACTTTTAAACCTTTGCTCTTCTCCCCTTGCAGTACATACTTCTGTTCACCAATAAAGAAGGTCATTCTTAATTCTCTCAAATTTCGAACAATATTTCCTAAAGTGGCTAACCATTATGCACCTAAAATCAGATCGTAGTTAGTTAGGGGTAGAGTATAAAGGTCAGCTACAAAAGATTGACCCTGCACTTTCCATTCAAAGCCTAAGCAAATTGAGACACAGTGCAAGTCTTGTCCATTAGCCACAGTAACCTTCACTACGCAGGTCTTATCCATTAGCCATAGTAACCTTCACTGTGCAATTCTTGTCTATTAGCCATAGTAACCTTCACACCATTTACTGATTACAACTTACAATTCAACCTTTGAGCAATGTCCTCACTCAAGAAGTTATGGGTACTTCCTAAGTCAATGAGAATAAACAATTTCTTCTTCCCTTGCATTCCTACCAATCTCATAGTTTTGAATCCTGTGGCCCCATTCAGTGCATGTAATGAAAGTTGCATTAAGTTACGTTCATGAATTTCAGGATCACCTTCCCTAATTATCTCTTCTTCCCCTTCCCCTGTATCTACATGCAGTTGTAACACAAAGGCTTGCTTCATTTTACATTTATGGCCAGAAGCATATTTTTCATTTCACCAAAAACAGAGTCCCTTAGCTCGTTTTTCATCAAATTCCTTGTTGGTCATAGTTTTAGGGTTTTTGGTAGGATGCTAAGGTAATCTGGGAATATTGGGTGTAGGTAAAAAGCCTTTTTAGGTTTAGGTTTTATGATAATTTTGGCCATATGAAGTTTGGTTGAAATTCCTATAAGAGGCTTTGTATGTATTAGATGATGAATTTAGCTGGCTTGGGGTCTTGGTGTTTGGTTTAGGTTGGCCTTTTATGGCAACTATGGTGATTTCTTGCCATTTGGCTAAGGAATATGCTTTAGCTAAGTTTTTGGGCTTAAACATTCTCACAACATTTCCAAGTTCATCAACAAGCCTAGACAAGGAGAAACTAATGCCCTGATCTTCCCTTATCTCAGCCCAAGGGTACTTTTCATCAAATGCATCTAAGTAATCTTGTAAGGAATTTATCTTCCTCAAATTTCTCAGATCAACTAAGGGATCGTTGTAGGTGTGTCTTCAAATCTTGAACCCAATGTCTTTACGTACTCATACCAAGATACAGGTGCACCTTCCCTGGCCTTGATGAAGCCTTGGTGCCATTGAATGGCTTTCCCATCCAAATGGAGTGTTGCAATCTTAACCTAATTCTCTCTTTATGTGCCATCCATTTCAAAGAAGTATTTTGGCCGAAGTAGCCAATTACTAAACTCCTCACCATTAAATCTGGGAAATTCCAGTTTGGTGGTTCTTCCCTATGGATGCTTATTCTCCTCAATTTTCCTTAAGGATTCCTCATCAGCAGGTTCTATTGTTTTGTTCTTAGCCAAAACCTCAATGTGTTGAAGACTTAAACCCCCCAATCAGATTTTTTTATCTCATCAATGGATTCCTTAAATAATTGTTGCTGGCGTCTTCTAGAATCCTGTACCAATTCTACAACCTCATGTCGTGATTCTTGATTTCTAGCACCGTCAGCTATGGCCAGAGGATCACTACTCTTATACCAAATGATATGGACTGAACTAAAAAGGAAGAAATAGAATAGAAAAAGAAGAAGAAGGAATGACAGAGAAGGGAGACTAGAATAAAGAAAAGAGTATTTCATTGATGATATTCCAATCAATGCCCTAAACTTCTTAAGGCACGCTTAAATCACAACAGCTGTCTTTTCTATTACATCATCAATTACCATTTTGTTATAGAAATGCAGGAAATGAAAAATGACAAAAATAACAAATAAGCTAGCTGTCTAGCTAATCTAACTAACAACATAACAAACAAATGAAAGCTAATAATATAGAACTGCCAATACGTAGCATTGTGACTCTTTAATTCTTTAAGGCACAACGCCATCGTTTGGGTTCGTATCAGATTTTTTCAGTTAGTTGTTACCCATGATTTCATTGCAGGGTAAGAAGTCCTTTTATCCCAATAGAACCTTATATCTGGAGGGTACCACCTTACAGCTCCTTCTCTAAGAATTTCTAATGGGGGAGCAACAACTTGACGATCTGCCAACCTACTTGGGGGGTATAATAAAGTTTGGTTTCTATCACAGGTTCACCAATCACTTGCAGCCATGTTCGTCCCCAGGGGTTTGCATTTTGGGCTTCTGGATTTGTATGAGTTTGTGTTGATTTTTTTTGGTATTTATGGGGGTAATGCCTCTAGGCTGGTATTTGGGATAGGTTTTTTGGTTTAGGGGTGGGAAAGATAGAATGGTTTCAATCATCCTTTAGTACAACATTCGACTTGCATCGTGATAGCAACTTTATGTTTGCTGACCGATCTTCTTGTTTATAAATTTGTAGTCAACAACAATAAGGAAAATGGATAGCTCTAAAAAAGTCCTTGATAGGTTATAATCTCTCACTTGAAATTTAATTATTCTTTGCTTATTTTTATAAGATAAAATTGATTATATAAATAAGGTTATTTTGATAGTGAAATATCTTGATTATTTAGGCTTAAAATAATATTGATTGTATAAATAAGGTTATTTTGACAGAGAAATATCTTGATTATTTAGGCTTCAACAATTTATATTTGAATAGGTTATACGACATATTAGCTTTGATATTATCCTGAAAGAACAAAAATTCTAAATTGTATTATACTGAATTTTTAGTATAATATGGAACATAATTTTTATTTTTAATACAAATATGAAAATTCAATTTTTAAAATGACTATGAAGATCTTCGAATCTCATAATTGGACCTGACTGTATACAATGACCTTTAATAATTAAAAGATAGTTGATTTTGTCACTATATTATTGTATAATTTTGGAAAATATAAAACAATTTGGGGTAACATAATGTAAGCTATTGATCAATTTTACTCAAAAACGTGAAATTATGACATATATATATATATATAGCAAATACAGTATTAATTATAAGTATTGTTAGTACCTTATAAGCAAAGTGAAGTATAAGGGAGTTTCTTTAAAAATTCTTTAGTTAATGGTAATAGGCATTAGGCAAGCCAAGTTAACCAAAGTAGTTGAATGAATTTCGTGAAAGTAGGATACTCTAAATTCAAAAGAATCCACAACTTCTGGAGTTATCTTGCACTTGGAAGAAGAAGTAGAAAAAGGAATAAATATAGTGATAATTTGATTTTTTGTCACCGAAGTAAATATGAGAGAAAATATAATTTGTTTCTTCATCTTTTCAATAAAAAAGGAGAAATTGACTATGACATGTTTACTAAAAAAATTATTTTGTAGCAAATTATTTATTAAGAAAAATAAATAAGCTTAACACAAAGGCGGAAAAGGAAATGTACTGTTTCAATTAAATAATATTTTTTAGACCAATTTTGAATACGTACAATCCGATTTTCTTTTCGTATCTTCCTCTAAATCATTAAGGCTACCTTGCTGGATTTTGATAATGCCTAAATACTAAGAGCCTCCATTTGAAATCTATGTTTTCATCCGATGTATAAAAAGACGACTCGGACCTATGTAGGTAATCCCAAAACTTTTAAATTTCTTGCAATGCAATCTTAAAAATTTAGGAGCTGTTTGATTTACTTCTATTTTTTATTATGATTTTTAGTTTTTAGTTTTTAGTTTTCATTGTTAGTTTTGTTTATGTTTTTCTTTCAAATAAAATCAAAATCATGTATGGTTGTTAATGTGAATGTATTTATATTTTTATAATTGATAATAATTACATATTAGACAAAACTTAAAGATAAAATATTTTTAATTAAATAAATTTATTTTAATCTCTTATTTAATAGTTATTAACAAATTATTAATAAGATTATTTTATTTATTAAAATAAATAATTTAAAAATAAACTTTTTATTTAAAAATTAATATTTATTTGAAATATATTTTAATTGTTAAATCGAATTTTATTTGAAATTTATATATCTTGAAGAAATTTTAAATTTAATTGTATTTATTAAATTTAACGTATTTAATTTCATTGCAAAAACTAAATAAAATTATTAAGTAAAATTAAATTA
>JAOQMM010156990.1:0-11374 GCA_027563515.1 Erythroxylum platyclados | reverse complement strand
TCATACCCGTGATTGCAGAGATTCTGTCCTCTAGGGAATTGGCACTAGCAGCCAGAATGAAGTGACTCTTCCTGAAATTTACCTCCAACCCTGAAAGATCCTTAAATGTGCAAAGAGTGGAAATAAGCAACTCGATAGATCTAGTGTGAGCCTTAGAGAAGAGCAATAGGTCATCTGCAAAGCATAGGCTGAATAGCCCTACTCTTTTACATCTGCTATGAAATCTGAAGAAGTTGCTGTTTTCAATTCTATTGAGAAGCAGTTGACTTAAGACCTCTATACAAATGATAAAATGCAACAATTTTTGCCCAAATGTGCTATGTTAATGATTTAAGACAATGTAAAATAGGGATATAAAATATGTTATAATTTTCACTTATCACATCCGTTAAAGCATCTAGTACATTTTGAGAACCGTTTTTGCCAGCTTCTATAAGGAGAGGTGTCAAACCTGCAGAGCCTGAAGCACCAGGCATAAAGAAGAAGTTTGTTTGGCTTCCACCGAGTAGCACCTTGTTTTTAGATCCTAATTCCTTAGGGACATATCTTAAAAGTAGTTCATCAAGAGACCTAGAGTTCCTCCTCATAGCTCTGTGAAGGAGGCTCATTTCTAACAATGCTAGGTTAAGAGATGAGAACTCTCCTTTACCAACAAAGCCATTGAGCAGTATGTTCAATAGTTTTTTCACTACAGAACACCACTCATGGTCCACTGAAAACTCCATTAGCCATTTGAATCGTTTCAAAGGGAAGAGATCCACATTAAGATCCAAACTGCCCAATCTAGATTTTACTTAACTTTTATGAAGAAACCAACCCATTTCATGAATAAAATCAATTGCTTGATTTTTTGCTTCCATTTCTCTAGTTCCTTCAATATCAACATTTGCTTCATTAAACTCCAAAGCACTCTGAAGGATAAGCATCTCTGAACAAATATTTTCTTCTACAACTATGAAAGGAAATAAACTTCTGTTGAAACCATGATCCTCAATCTGGTAAAACAAGGATTAAACTCATCATACATTATATGGATGTTTAAAAGGTCTTCTACAAAATGCATCCATGATTGTTAATGCATAAGGTGCATTATAAAGAGAATGTGCAGGTAATGAAAATGATAACGCTGTAGGATACTGAAGTCAATAGCACCTCAATAAACTCCCTTCCAATAGTTATGGGAATAGAGCAACAAAAGTTCACACATAGTAGCTCATCATGGCCTTTGAAGCTATCAACGCTATCCATCATATCATTAGAACTTTCATGATACATATAGTTCCCTTCAACTGCACATAATAACCTAAAAAGCAGAAAAAGAAATGGAGACAAAAAGAAGTAACTTAGAGCTTATAAAACGAACATAAGAAGCATAAGATTATCCTAAATCTCAAATTTAGCTTTACACTTACATGCATATATCAAGAATAATTACCTTGTGGTTGGCCGAGAAAGGTTAATGCCTTTAATTGAAATTTTAACTTTTGCAGAGGCAGATACTGAAATTGGTTTCACACTTAAAATTTTACTGTAGTTGTTACTTTTGATAGGTAAAGAAGCATCCATAACTATCTGACCTGCAAAACAGAGTATGCCCAATAACTCAATGAGCAGTCTCTTTTCCTTTGGCAATGAAATTTAAAACCTAAAAAGCTGAAGGCAACAAATCATTGTAGACAAATGTTATTTGATGTTGTACCCTAATGTACAACCATCTAGTTCTTTAGAAAATGTCATCTGATACATCCAGTAGCTTACTCAAACATGAGCTCAGATCATAACAAAGCTCACAAAAGAAAACTTGATTGTAAGCCCAACAATTTCTTTTGTGGAAAAGTTCAGGAAGGAAAAAAAAGTCATAATACAACAAAAGCTTACACCATCCCATGTCGTGGCAGGCTGATGAAGATAAATGGTCAAGATGATACAACTGGGCCTAACATAACTCTCAATATCAGTAGGACTATGGGACAGCCAATTCAGAATTTACAAGTTAAAACATCTCAGATTCAGAGTATATGCATAAAAAAAGAAAAAGTAAAAGTGGAGCACCAACTTTATGCTTAATAGAACATACCTGGCTTCGTAAAACAAGAGGCAAGTCATTTGATTCTTTTCTAAATAGCTTGAAAACAATTATGTCTGTGCAGCTCTGAAATGGTTGCATAAGAAAATAGATGTTAACTGCTAAACCACATAAGAGTAGCATAGAAGTTAGATATGAGAAGCTTAAATTAGGACAAATTAAAGAGACAATCGACAACTCTAAGTGCAAAAAATCAAAAATTGAAGACAAGTCATAGCACTTGCTTGAATAGAACAGGGACAAGAAGATCACAGACAATAGAATTAGAAAAGTGGTGTTATGGGAACTTTGAATCATTGAAACACATAGTGAAACAATTATATGCCATTTCTGTTTGATAGCTGAGAAAGACTCGTTCTTTCATTAAACCCTCAAAATCCTAGAATACTAATACACACAAGAACATATAACATGTTGTTTTCTTAACTATTTGCACTAAATGCATAAGCTTCTACTTGTGTTCCTGAACATTAAGGTTTTGAACTTCTGCCTGCGAGAAAAGAATCATCAAGGAAAAGTCATCAACTCTATATGACTATTATCATTTCTTTTTTTGTTGATGAATGAAAGAATGATTTGTCATTTCTTTCCAGGCTTCCAAACCAATTAACACAACTCACTCCTGTAATTCTTTACTAATTTATTAAACAGAAATTGAAGTAATTACAATCACCATCCATGACTAAGGACATCTTTCTAAACAAAACTGAATTTGGTTTACAACTCACATAGCCAATGTTCACTCATTAAATGTGAAGCACGTCATATATAAATTTAAGTTGTTTCATTAAAATCCATCAGCATCTTTCCAAATTGGGAACAATATATAGCACCACGTAATAAAACTAGTACTACATATAGATAAATCAACAAAAGCTTTAAGACTCGTCAACACACATGAAGATAGATATTGAGAACTACTGATACCTGCAAGCTATCAACACTTTCATCTGCTTCACCTGGCCTTGAGACATCAACTCCCCTGTTAGTAATCAAATTTGAACTTACTCCCCACATAAGAACAACTAATTGAATAGTCACCTCCAGAGTGTCAGCAGCTTTATTAAGATCAAGAATACCATCTTCAGCACGTTTGATCAGATTAATGAATTTCTTTGTGAAAAGACCTGAATCAGAAACAAAAGCTTATTAGTTATTATTCGTTCGAGCAAAACAACTAGCCAATACATGGGCAGAAATATTACCTAGACAGTTGTCATAACAAAAAGGACCTATAGGAGTAAGATTCTATTTTGACTCTTCAGCATAAAACCAAATTATATGTAGTTGTCAGCCAAAACTAACCAAAAGATGTCTAAGATTCGCAGTTTCAACTAAGATTGCATGAGAATTTGACTCCTCTAATATACAAAAAATGTCATTTGGACATAAAGTTAAATACAGTAACTCACTAACTGTTATTTCCTCTTTTACAAATACAAAACTTATCACCTAGGCATGGAAGAGAACAACCACAGTTCTCATTGCAAATAGCAACTCCCAAATTGTTTGGTTTGATTCTCACTCCCAAATTGTCAAAACCAAATGTTTGTTGTGCCTATCAATCAAAATGCATTTTAATTAATTAATAGAATTATTAATAAAATATAACATTAACATGAAATGCAATAATTGAAATTAAGAAATAAACGTAAAAAAGAGTACCATAAGTTAATCAGTCATGTGCAATAAAGGTGGGCTAATAGCGTACTTGTTTCTGCATGAATGGTCTAAAATGACATATCATTAGAAGATTACTAACATATACCAAAAAGACAATATTACAAATACTACCTGAGAATGTGTTCCAGAGTCTCCAGATATAGAATGATGATGAGTGTAAACCATGCTTGTGTTATCTATAGAAACACCAAGTGGTTGCATTTGCTATGTGTCATAACCAAGTGGTCCAGACATAGAAAATTCAAATCATTAGAAGATTACTAACATATACCAAAAAGTCAATATTACAAATACTACCTGAGAATGTGGTCCAGAGTCTCTAGACATAGAATGATGATGAGTGTAAACCATACTTGTAAAATCCATAGAAACACAAAGTGCCTGCATTTACTATGTGTCATAACAAAAAAAAAAGGAAAAATTGTTAAAAACAAGTAAATCAACACATGCGACATTTTAAATTACTGAAAGCTAACCTGAACTTGATGTAATATCAGATGTGGTATGGTGGACATACTAGAGGTATTTTCATAATTTTCTTCGAAATCTTGAATAGAGTATTTCAACCAAAAAAATAGTTGAAATTATCATAATATAAATAGTATGCATTAAAAGGTTTGAAAACATAAAATCAACAAAAATATAACCTGAGTATTGGAAAGGGGTATGGGTGTCGTAGCTGCAATATTTGCTGAAGTCTTGAATTTTTTAACATACTTTCTTTTCCTTAAACTTTTCTCTAAGCCACCCTTCAATCTTTTAATTGACGTAGGTTTTTTCTTTATTTTGAAACCTCTAATCCTATTCCTTTCACCAAAATTAATCTCACATTGATTGAAGAAATTCATTTCAGGATTTGAGCATTAGGTCAACTCTTCATCTTGTAATATTAGGTTCTCTTCATCAACTAATTCTTTACCTTGCAACATCTCATCAACCTTCTTCAACATGTTGAGAAGGGTATCTTTCACAATTTTACAGGTATCTCCCCTCTCTACTGCTCTTATAACTATTCGCATGCTTAATGCACACAATTCTTTGTACCTCATATTTGACAACATTTTAGGATCTAATTCACTTTCATTGATTGTGGAGCTTTTACTATAAAGGTACCATGTTTGTGCCTTTTGTGTCCATCTTTTCAAAATATATTGACTCGGTATTCTCAAAATATTTGTCAAGGTAAAAACCTTCAAAACATGAGAACATAAAATGCCAGCAAACTCAAATTTCCGACAACTACAATAGACTTCATCATTTTGATGAATCATAGGTGACCATATGAGAGTAACACTTCCCTACAAGAGTGATCTCATATTTTGTAATTGTACCATCTTCACCATAAAGATGAAAACTAAAATCATGAGAATTATTCCATTGATCTTGAAAACATTTAAATACTTCAAGTGTATAGACACTAGCTTTATGTTTTAAAATTTGAACAGGTGCTGACAAAAATGGAGTGCTTACATTACTTCTAAAATCTGCTTTTAATTCACCAAATCGACGATCATCAATAAGCCTCTGAAAGTGATTAAAAAATTGTAAATAAGTTATATTGATAACTCACATACCTTTTTACAATGCTATTCATGCTCTCACTTCTTTGCGTGGTGGTCATGTCTGCAAAAAACATTTGGCGTCCATAAAACAAAGCCCATTTTTCCTTTAGATAAAACATACGTTTCAACCAATCATTATCTTGAAGTTCATATTTTTGCAGCATCTCATTCCATGTGTTGAGAAAAAACACCGCTCAAATGGATTGTGACGTTTTAATAAATGTGCCAGATACAAAGTCGATGATGAGTTTCAGTCCATCTTAAAGCTAATGCCTTCACCATCACCGCATCCTGATAAGTAAGAATAGTTGTAGGCTTTTTCTTAGACATGGCTCCAACAAATTTGTTGAACAATCACTCAAATGTAAGAGCAGTCTCATCGTACAGTAGTGCAACACCAAAAACTACAGTTTGCTTATGATGGTTTTCTCTAATAAACAAAGCAAGTGGACAGCCCTCACCATTTTTCTTGTAAGTAGTATCAAAATAAACAACATCACCAAAATCTAAGTAATCATTCCTCATCTTTACGTCTGACCAAAATATATTAGTTATCAAATCATCTTCATCCACTTGAATTGCATAAAAGAAATTAGGATCTTTAAATTGCATTTTATGCAAATATTCTAACACGCCACATGTATCCCCTTTTTTCATATCTCTTGTTCTTTTGGATCTTAAATAATTCTTGTAATCTTCTAGAATAAAGCCAAGATTATCTCTCTCACCTGCTTGTCTCACCAAAAGATCATGAGATGCTTTTGGTGGAATTCCCACATCATTAGCCATTTCAATTTGCATTGCTGCAACAGAGGATATTCTATGACTTCTAAGCAAATGTGTTTTATTTAGACTTGAAAGATAGTGATTATGACCCTCAACAAATTGAATCACTTGAAACTTTACATTTTCACACTATTGACTTTCATTCTTGCCTCACAACCAAATCTTGTTTCTGCATATGAAGCCTTTACATATACATCTCTTTTGTTAGGCATCCTTTTACCTTCAACACTACAACAGAAAAGCTTGCAAATTATTTTACCAGATTTATCTTTGTGACTTTTACTCCTTCATACTCCAAAACCGACATGTTTGGCATACATTAAATAATATTTATAAGCTTGTTCTTCAATCTCAAACTTCATGCCAATTTTTGGTATTAATTCTCTTGGAACAAATTAGTGGACTTTGCTCAAATTCTCCTCAGAAATCGGATGCATCAAATCAGTTGACCTGATATTACCGCTCCCATTGCCAATGCCAATTTCATCATTCTTATGTTGCTCCTTCTTAACTTCATATTCTAACCAATGGTATGGAGTAGATGTACCTTCCATGATTTTGTTTAATACTAAAGTCGACACTGCCAAATTCATAAACGACGCATCATTATGATTTTATTTTCTGATAAAATTATTAAGAAAAACTCATGAAAAAGGGGAAATCCAAAAATTAATAAATCCAACTTATTATTGAATGCTCTTCCTCATTTCTTTCAACCTACAATGAGTTCTTATATGATTAGACCTTTTGTTTAAGCATATTAACATGTTTTGATTTATAGTGTTCATTTTTTCTTTGCTTATTCGATTAATTGAACTTTATAAAAGAGTTTTTTCATGTAACATTTTAATTTTAAAACTTAAACTAAGAAGTGAATTGAGAGAAAGTGAATGTAAAATTTAAAATTTTGATTTACTTATATAAATTTTAAGATTTCATCTTTTCATTTTAAGATTTTATTTTTCTCCATATTCTTTTGCTAAATGTTATAAATATTTAAAGTGTTGTTGTGAGTTTATCACTTGTTTATACTTACAATTTAATTATGAACTCATAATTAAGTGATCAAATTTTAAGCCTTAAATCAAATCTATCTCATTTAATTATCACATTATACCACATATCACACATAAAAAAAGAAATATATAAACTACTTCTTTTAGTTTTACACTTCTTTTTATTTATTAAAATTTCAAAATTAATAATTAAATTTCAAAGAATAAAAGATAAGAGTTATATTTACAGATGTTAGTTAATAACATGCTTCTCAATTTGGTTTACCCCAAACTTGTACCAATAAAAATAGGTTTCTCAAGAAATAAGATTTTAAAACAGTAATATTTCTGCCATATTAATTGCATTATGTAACTATAATTGTAATTTACTTATCTAATTTGTACTTGACCTAATTCATTTATTTCATGTTTTGTGTGACATAGGATATATATCAAAATTTTTATATTAAAAAAGAATTAAGATAATAGTTTTTTATTTAATGTAAATGACACAAATTTTAATCAATGTTTATGATTTTTACAAACTTTCAAATATAATTAGTGTTGACATAAGAACCTGTGAATAAACTGTTTTATGCATAATATAATTGATTTAATTTATTGATTTAAGAGATTCATTAAAATGAAAATTAAAAATTAAAAAAGTTCCTTCTTTTTATTTATTAAAATTTCAAAATTAATAATTAAATTTCAAGGAACAAAAGATAAGAGTCATATTTACAGATGTTAGTTAATAACATGCTTCTCAATTTGGTATACCCCAAACTTGTACCAATAAAAATAGTTTTCTCAAGAAATAATATTTTAAAATAGTTATATTTCTACCATATTAATTGAATTTTGTAATTATAATTGTAATTTACTTATCTAATTTATACTTAACCTAATTCATTTATTTCATGTTTTGTGTGACATGGGGTATGTATCAAATTTCTATATTAAAAGGAATTAAGATAATAGTTTTTAATTAATTTAAATGACACAAATTTTAATCAATGTTTATGATTTTTACAAACTTTCAAATATAATTAATGTTGACATAAGAACCTACATCTGTGAATAAACTGTTATATGCTTAATATAATTGATTTAATTTATTGATTGAAAAAAGATCTTCATTCAATTTTTTATTGCCAAAATAGATTTTGGTATTATTAATGAATTTATAACACTAAAACATTTGGATTTTTCCCAGTTGTAAAGTTTTGATCTTTTACACCAAACAACAAAAAAGTTTTAATCTTTAATCATGTGTAGATGTTTCTTTATTGGTGCTTTTTGGGAATTCAATTAGTCGCTAATTGCTTAACATACAATTGATAATCTAGCCTCCCCAATTGTAAAGTTTCTATCTTTTAGACAAACCAACAAAAATGTTTTCATCCTCAATCAAGTGTCGACGGTTCTTTGTATTGTTAGAACTATGAATTGATTTAGTGATGAAGCTAATTATCCCTTTGTTGTACTACTTTTAATGCTTTTTTTATTTGAGTTTAGTTGGAAGTTATAATAAAGAGATTCTCTTTGGATTGTGGTTTTATTAAGGAGACCAATGTTTTATGGAGGCCTAGTTATGGAAAAATAGTGAAGGAACCAATTTTGAATGATTGAAATCCTCAATTTGCAAAACCTGTTTCAAGTTAATGTGATGCCTTAAGGACCCTACTAGTGCAGAAATACGATGATGATGGTAGGATGTATAGTTCCACTTTTGATGCAACAACGTCTACACTCTGTTTTAGGGAAGCACAACAAATAGAACAAAATAACTTGAGAAGAAGTAGCTAAGTTTTTTTTACCTCACAGTAATGTAGATGCCTCTGTAAATAAACTTGATAATTTTAAGCACGTACGATCTGAATGCCAGAATCCCAAACTGTCCCTTTTAGATAAGCAGCCACCAACTTAGAAGTTTTTGATCCTTTACAAGCACCTATGCAGTTTCCTCTATCGCAACACAATAAACGAAGAATACTAAGCAATCACCTCTCCAAGCACAATAAACGGAGAATACCAGGCAGTTTCCTCTATCGCAACACCTTGTTAAAAAGAGACGATAAAATTTTTCAATAACATAAGAACCAATACCTTGCAAGTTCAAAGTAATCCATTTTATATTAAACTCATCATTTTCTCGAGAAACCTTACTATTATATAGCATTCTCTAAAAAACAAACCCTAATTGCAACCCCTGTGTAAGCACCAAAATTGAGTAAACAAAGAAGGAAAGATTCGTACTTTAGCGATTAAACAAGAAAAAGCAACAATCTTTGACAAGAAGCACCACACAAGAAGCACATAGCAGAAGCTGAAAAAGAAAGTAAGTGGGTGAGGGTTAAAATTTACGAGTATTGCACAACCAATCATAAGGGCACGAGAAGAAGTGGGATATAGTGATGAACAAATGGTTTCACAAATGGATTTAAGGTTGCTTCTTTCACACGATAGTCACGGCTTGGTTTGAAGCTTAGCTTAAAGTAAACAATACACGAGCAATAACCCAAAAATGTTAGTAGAAAACAAAGAATCAGCTACCAAAATTTGAAAGTAGAATGACGATGTTTATGGGGAGGGGGGATAGAGTTAGACAAAATAAGGTTAGACAGAGGATCTCATATAGGCTAGAATAACAGTAACCATAAAAAACCAGTTTGTAAATCATCATTGTCGCCATGAAGGCGTGTTTGCGCTGCCATCTAGCTACACCTTGACACTAACAACAACATATCCTTCAAGCCCTCGTCGCCAGCCCCATCACTCCAATGCGATAAAACATCAAGATGTCTCCTATGTGAGTTATCTTATTCCGGTGACCATCACTCCATCATCTCCAATGAAGAACACCCACATCAAACAAACCACAGAGTAAGCAAACCAAATGGCAACTCACCATATTTTGGGTCTCAAAAGTTTTATGGTTTACTTCAGATTTAGTGTCTTCAGATTCTTTAGAGATAATATTCCAGATTTGATAAATTAATCAAACATGTTGTTTCTAATTCAATTCGCAGGGTGTATAAGGCATTATTCTGAAACCTTTTCAGATTTAATTTCAATCTAATTCAATGTTTGGTTTTAGGGTTTTAATTTTTAATTCCAAAGTTTAAGATTACTAACAATCAAACATTTTAATCAAATTATAGAATTAAAGTTGGCTCTGATATCGTTGTTGGAAAATTGGGCTGGGATCCAATCCCCCGTGCAGAGGAATAATTACTAATCTTTTTCATATTTTTCCTAAAAGCAAAGATCACTAAAATTCGATAAAATGATTAACTACTAAATCATAATAAATCATGAATCTTAATTTGTACCTTATTCCAAAGCTTGATAATATTCTTCTTGTATCCCTCAAACTGTTTCCAAAATTGATCCATCTCAATCAACATAGCCGCACAAGTGTCTAGCCTCTAATGATATCCACAGAACAAGTTAAGAGAACTCTATAATTCTTACAAAGAGGGTTAAGCAAAGAGTGCTAGCTCCCTTATAACTTAAGTCTATTTATAATAATTTTTAGACATTTTAGTAATTTAATAAAATTAAATTCTAATTTCAATTAAATTTTAATTAGAATTACAAATAATTCAAATTAAATACCAATTATGCACAAATAAGATCTAATATCTCATACTGATCCAAATTTATTAAATATCTCATATTTAATCATATATTTTCTCAAACTTTACAATTAAGTCTAATTTGATTAAAAAATCTTTGCTCTCTTCAACCATTCTTTATGTGTAACCCATTGGGTTGGCAATGAATACAGATAATAATCATAAATTATATTTAAGATTAGATAAATTAAAATCCTTTAATTTATCTTCAATTCTTTAATTAAACAATATATATCCACAAATCAAGATTGATATCTAACAACACACCATGATCACGGAATGTCAAAGTAGTTTTGAATAACCTTTTCGTGCATTATTTTTTTTGTATAATTCAATACTTTCATCATACAATGTTCAAATTAGACATAAAGTATGTAATTAATGACTACTCTATTTTGAGTCCAACTATGTTAGTTCTCTACTATTAGCTATTGATTCAATTAATGACATTTGTAAACTATTTACAAAGTGTTATTCCACCTTGGCCAAAGATTTCTTGAATCAATACTAATTGAGAACAATAAAATATTCTCTCTAATCACTTTAGGATGATGAATCCTATCCTAATCACTACATCCAGTGACTACCGAATGAATCTGCGATAGTAACTCTTCAAGATCG
>JAOQMM010156844.1:0-11395 GCA_027563515.1 Erythroxylum platyclados | reverse complement strand
ACCGTGCATCATCGGCACGTCAACGGTTTTCCCATTCGCCAGATGAAATGGCGCGGGCTTGGTCAGTCGAGCGACAAAGGGGTCCTTCCAACCGCTACGAAAGTAGACAGCGTTCACCAGTAACGCGCCTTGTCCCTGCACATCGCTTGGCTCCACGATCTGGGGAATCTCTTTTTGCGTGTGCTCGCTCACCCAGGCGTTAATACGACTGGCTCCTTCGCCCGGATTGTTGGCGGCGAATTGCTCGACGCCCGCCGCGAAGTTTTTGCTCGCCATCGCCACGAACGCGGGGTTAGCCCGAAAATTATCGGCCAACCATACCGAGTTCGCCACCGAAATCGATGCGCCCTTTTGTTGAGCAAGCAGCATGTTAAAGGCGCGATTGGCACTGCCCACTTCTTCCTCGCTCATAGCAGCGGGCATTCCAAGCAAGCTCTTCATTTGCGCCTGTGTTTCGCCGCGCGCCCCATCTGATGCAAGTGCGAGTGTCTGCCACAAACTCGTCGGAGAAGCGAGCACGTTCTTCCTGGCAGCATTGTTGGCTTCCAACCGCGACACCAAACGCGCCCCAAAATCGTTTTGCCCGTTCACAACACCCGTTGCGTCCTGCGCATTCTGAGCGGCTGCGGCATAGTCGAACTGGGGCACCGGAGTTGGCGCGGGGGTAGAAGGAGTCATAGGAGCATCAGGGGCAGCGTTACTTACCAAGGGCACAAGAGCCAGACCACAACCCAGTAGACCTAGAGGAACAAAAATCCGACGCTTCATGCCCATTTGGACTGGCTCACCCGAACAAATGTTCCTTTGGAATAGGGGAACTGACCTTCATCCAACGGCTTCTTAGCGCTTGGAAGGGGGCGCTTTCATGATGTTACCCAGAGCTTCGAGCAAGAAGTTCACGTCCGGTGCCACAATGTCAACCCCCGCTTCGAGGAACTCGCGCTTGTGTTGAGCACCGGTAGGACCGCTGAGCACGATGGCCGAATAAATGCGCGCCTTGCCCGATCCTTTCAGTTCGCGGTAATTGAAAACGGTTTGCAAGTCATCCATGATGTCGCCGATGAACAGACCCATCTTGAAATCGAGCTTTTCGCGGGCCAAAAGCAACGTACGTCCATCGGGCTTTTTGAAACCCGAATCGGGCACGACCCAGCCATTTTCGGGAATACGGTTCGTGAGCCGCGCATGGTGCAAACCCAAACGGGCCTCGGCGCGCGCTCGTCCGGTAATGAGCCCCGTCTGAAGGTTGCCGGGAATCAGGCTCGGTTTGATGAGCACCTTTTCGCGCTTGTAGTAACCATCCACATGCACATATTCGGGGTCAAAGCCGTACAAGTCGCGGCACGACTCGCCACCGTAGAACTCCTGAAACAAGCGCACGACTAACTTGGCATTCCAGGCGCGCGCGAACTCGCGCCGCTCGCTGGGGCGCAGCATTTCCAGCACAAAGCCCTCCGCCTGTTGCAAGCCGCCGCCCTTGCGCTTGATAGTCGAAGTCAACTCGCGCCAGTCCACGCCGTAGGCGCGTAGCGATGCGGTATCTTTGGCGCCCGACTGCGCCCACTTGCCCAGCAGAAAGGCCACCGCCGCGTTCGTCAGATCCCAGTCGTCGTTAAAACCGCCCGCGAACTTGAACATCTCGATGTCGCCCGGCTCTACGAGCAAACCCGTATCTTCCAGCCCCAACTGCTCCTTCAAATAAAACTGCACCGTATCGGTAATCGCCGAGCGAAAAGACTGCGACACATCGAGAATGACCCCGTCCATATCGAACAACAAGCAGTCGAGCGAGGGCAAATTCTTCAAAATTTCCTGGCGAATAAACAATTCGGACATAATGCTAGAGACGAACGCCCAAGGGCGAAGGCCAGCCAAGTTTCCCCACTTTTTCGTCGTTGCACTAACACCTGTTTAGTTGAGCACACTCTCAGGAGAAGTATGTTTGAAAAATAAAATTAATGGGTATTCTCACTCTGTTTTGAAAATAATTGTTTACAAAACACATGAAAATCTCAAAAATCCTCAAGGGTGACTTGACAAAGTCGCTCACCAGGAGAATTACGTCGTCTCCTGCGCTCCTGATTGCTGGCGGCTTGCTCGCACTCTCCTCTGCTGCCCGTGCCGGTGAATGGAAAATCATCGCTCCTCCTTTGTGCCAAAGTTCCCAGTACTATCAGCCTCCCTCGCAAGCGGACAAAGACGCGTACATCGCTCTGTGGGGCGACTACTTCTCAGGTAATGTCGACTACTACTCGTCCACCGTCCAGTGCGATTCTTACACGGGCTACCCCACGTACTTTCGCTCCAACGGTGGTCCCCCCGACATCGACCACATGTACATCTGCGACACCAACCCCTACGCCACAGGCTCCATTCCCTTCTGGGAGTTCAGTGCTCTGGAACGCATGGGTGGTGACGGGCACTACTCTAAGTACAGTGCAGGTGGCCCCGGTCATATTGACATCGACAACGCGAAAATCCGCTACAAGCTGAAGTGGGTGCCACGACAGATTTACAGCAACTATCAGATGATAGACGACCCGGATGACCTTCCTGTCGGTGAGAACCTGTACGTACATCTGAAAGGAGAATGGACGGCAAAAAGCCGAGACATCTCTGCCGGAAAGGAACACGCAGACGTCATGTTGTCTCTCGTAGGCGAGGGCGGAGGCGCCTCTTCCTCAAAAGCCGGTGTCTATGTGGGTGACGAGCTTGTCGCGGCAACGAACGTCGAGAAAACCATCAAAATTGATGTACGAGGGCGTGCAGAGATTTGGCTGCCCTGGCTTCAAGTTTCAGCTCATGCGAGCCTTGATGGAGATCGTTGGGATGGCCCCAGCAACAACTCTGGCGGGCGCAGTTCCCCCGGTTCATCCGACCCACGTACCTGGTGGCGCGGTGGTTACGAATCTCAGTTCGGCCATTTCTACGCCGATCCTAAGCAGTACTCCGTATACATCTCCTCTGATGTAGAAAAGTCCTATAGATGGTACAAAGGAGCTCTACCTTCTGAGTACTCAAAGACCAATCCAGATGGCACTCCTAAATACGAATCTCATCTTATATCGTATGGAACTCCGTTGCCAGGAAACCAGCCTAATGATCCATCGGATGACATCTGGAAATTAGAATGTATCCCCGCCAGTAATGGTTCTCTAACAGTAGAAAGTGCTGCAGAGTACAGACCTCATCCAGACTGGAGATGGATAGCAGAACTTAATGCGGACAAATCTCCTCAAAACCAGTCTTGGTATGGCGGCCAGGGCAATTGGTTTGGTGGCCCTGGCCTCACAGCAAACCACTCAGGTTTCGGTTCATACCCATTTCTGACTTGGCATTGGTCAGGAGGAACGTGGGAAGGGCTGACCTACGATTATCAGGACAATGGCTTCGGGGGTTCAAATACTTCCGTCCCCCGTTCTCCTAGCCCTTCGGTGTACAGCTCTCCTGTAACCTACTCGAACTCGAACTACCTCGATATGTCAGTAGGATACGGAAGTTTCCTTGGCGTAACTTCTTATGAAGCTCACGGTTTACAATTAGGGGACGAGCACAGTACAACGCTCCCTTCATCTACTTTTACAGTAGATGCTCAAGAAAACGATTCAGGATCACCTGTGGGCGTCAAAATTACTTCGCCTACATACACTATCAACTGGCATTGTGATGAGGAGAAATGGACTCCTGACAAAGTAACTGCTCAGCCCCAGGAAGTGATGTTCGACTATGCTGAGGCCACTGCTGGGTTTACTTTTACAAAGAGATTCAAAACCAAAGAAATAGAGTTCTCACACCCAACTCAATCTGCTAATATATCAGCAGTACTAACTGGTGCAAACGCGATTTTGTCTATAGCTTATCCAGAAGCAACTGCCGTAGGACGAATTCTCAACTTTCTCTCGGCTGCTTTTGCTGCAAAGGCTCAATTCATTGATCCTAGCGCATTATCGACTTTAGATGAAGGACAAGAAATACAGATTTCTGGCACGTATGAAACTTTTCAGAAAGAGTTGGCAGCTCATCTTAGTGGTTCTGGATATATAGATGGAGAACCTATCTTCAATGGTGTGACAAGAAAGCAATTAGAGGATATGGTAGACGCTTTTAGCGGTCCCTCCAACAGTAACCCTTATTGGAGAGGTCAAGCAGGAGATTTTGGCAAGTGGTCTTGCCATGCTTCTGTAACACGCACTGTGACAGATACTGATTATAGTGCTGACTCTTATAACAAGCACGGATACAACGGTATTGCTAATGCACGCGTTACGGAGAAAGGACCTCCTATTGTGTCTCGTGAATGGACATGGATACCAAGTGGTAGCAACACACCTACTCCCACGCCTTCAGGTTGATTTGATAATATGAAGTCTCAATTAGTCATCTTCATCAGCTGTCTCTTATATACTGGACAGGCTAATTGCCAGCCCCTGGCACAAGCTCAATCACAGCGTCTCACCGAGGTTTCTTTCCAAAGGTACAGTGAAAGTTGGTCCTGGTCTCAACGCCCCTGGATTGCTCGCAACGATGCTCGATTTCTTAAAGCGGCGGCTCAGGTTGATAGAAAGCGTTTGGTGGCTCAAGTCAAAGCAGGGGTTAGTCCACTCAATATCTTGACACCATTCAAACAGCGGGTCATCGATCATCCCGGCAATGCGGTCATTGCCTACCAGTGGGCTTTAGCCGCCGACTACGTTCAACAAGCCGTTGCCCCAGGCGAAAGAATAACGGTTTGGCGCGGGGTGTACGCATTGTTGCATCACATTCAGATGCCGGACTACTACACCGTAGACCAACCCTGGCACGATATGGCCAACGCGGGACAGCTTCCCAAACCACCTCAATCCTATGTGTTTGATCGTTTGATGTTTCTCGTAGCCGTCAACGATGGCAAGTACCCGTACAGTGCCATTCCACAGGCAAATGCTCTTGCCGAGCGTCTACTTCAACGAAACCCACGCGATAGGCGCGTTGCTCTGGCACAAATCGAGATGCTCGAAAATAGTGGGCAAGGTAGCGATAACAAGTGGCCAATCCTGGCCGTGAGCAAAGCGAGTTCTCTGGTGAAGCACAATCCCAAGGAACCCGCTCTGTTGATCACGCTCGCCCGTGCTTACGAATTTGCCTGGGACGGCTGGAAATCGCCTACTTACGGTCAGTATGAATTAGCGACTTATCGCAAATACCTGAATAAGGTTCCCGCGAATGATCCTTATAGATCGTGGGTGAACCAGCAAATAGAAGGTGTTATACGAGCCCAGAAGCGCTATACAAAATATAAAACAAAGAAAGAGTGGCTAGCTTCTCTTGGGTACAAATAATACGCCAAAAGGTGTATTGGTAAAGCCGCGTATCAACACGCGGCTTTGCTGTACTTGCGTTTACAATGTTAGTACATAACCAGTGTTGCTAGTTTTGGTTTTGGCCCAATGTCGGTCAAAGAGAGGCTATTTTGCCTCGAAAATTTCATTTCTGCTTTGATGGGATGTTACGCTTCGATGCAGAAGAGGAGTTTTTAAAGCCGTGATTCTACAAAGAGCCTGAAAATCCACTCGTGCCCCCAAAACTAGCAACACTGGTTACATACTTTGGAAAGTACGCTGCAGAGTTGGCTTCAAAAGCTATGTCATGAAATCTGTCCGAGTAAATCCATTCCTACTCCCTTTGCTCTGCTGCCTCTTAGGCAGTTGCACAATGGCAAATCCAGATAGACGCTATGACAGTCAGGGCGTGGACCAGTACGGCAACTCTCGCTACGCCGTTGTCGATAGAAACGCCTACATCTACACATGGGCCAGTCTTCCTTGGACGAACACGTCCAATGCTTTCGCTTTGACCCATCAAGCGATCAACCGTCTTGCGGATGCCAAGAAGTTGCGCGTCCATCTTGTTCCTTGGGAACGAAAGGCCGCACAGGAGCCTGACAACGCGCTTTATCAGTTCCGCTATGCCTTTGCCGCCTACCGAGACGCTAGCGACAGACATATCACGGGAAGTTCAGACCGAGACTTTTTTCGTAAGTTGTGTTGGCATCTGTCCGTCCCAAACAACCCCAGATCCTACGAGTACGACCGCGTGCGCTTTCTCCTTCAATGCGAGTACAGCCGTCTTCTTGATCTCATGCCTCTGGGACGGAGATTGCAAAAGAAAAATCCAAAAGATGCTTACGTAGACTATTGGGTTGGTGTATTGCGGGTTGCGTCGGGCGACATCCCCTATACCGAGCAACTTGTGGCAGGTATCAAGAAAGACGTGGAGGCCCATCCTCTCGACCCCGAGCGCAGAATCAAACTCGCCGGTGGCTACTTCACGCTCTGGGGGCGAACAAAACGCCGCTTCTACGCACAGGCCGCCGTTGACCAGTACAAGCAGTTTCTAAAACTCTGTCCCGATACACCCCAAAACGCCGAACGTCGAAACAAGATCGAAGGTTGGACGCATTCCATATTGGAAGATCAAACCGAGCTGGAGAAGAAGGGCATAGGCAAGCCCTAAAAGATTTCTTCGACGATATTGGGACGGCAACACAACCAACCTGCGATCCGAAATTCACAGGTTGGTTGTGTTTTTCCGCTACACCTCTTGAAAAAGGGCACTAAAATTCAACTTTTCAAGTTTCAGATTGATGAAGCGCCCTCATTTCTTAGGATGACACACTCTGCTCGTGTCTTCCCTCTACAACAATTGAATTCGGCTCGATGAGTGCGCGCTTTTGGACAGTAGCCCGGCTCCAGCATATGTCAAGCAATTAAATGAAGCGATTCATCATACTCATCACCGTCTTTTATTGTCTGTCAATCCAAGGATACGCTCAAAGTCATGGAAGGTACTCATTACCCAAAGGAGCTTTGGGCGGCTACCCGCATACGACCAAAGGCGGAGTAGCCCTGACGATCTACTCCCCAACGGATAGCCGAGGACTGAGCATTACCCAACAACCTCTGTACTGGTGGACAGATCTGGCATGGAACGGTAATGATGCGCCCTATGCCCTAGCTCGTCGCCAACTCGATGAGGCAACCAAGCGCGGTGTTTTGGCTTCGGTTCTTGTACAAAGAACTCGCAAGAAACTCGACGCCAAGCCTTATGACTCGCTGCGCACCTATCGGTGGGTATACGCGTCCTGGCTGGCACGGCATGCAGCAGCAAACAAAAGCGAGTCCGACCAAATCTTCTTTCCGGTCAACGAGTACTTTGCCGAAGTGCGCTTTCCTGGCTCTTACGAGTACGCGCGCATGGGGTTCTTCGTGCTGGCCTACAACGCGCCTAACATCGTTCTCAAACCCCTAGCCGAAAGGCTGCTGCGCCGCAAGCCCGATGACGAAGCCGTCAAGTTCTACCTTGCGCGCATCCTACCAACTGGAAACACAAAGGACGACGATGCACGCGCCCTCGCCATCTTGCGTCAGTTTCAACACAAGTACCCCAACGACATCCAATACGATAGGCAGTACGCCAAAACACTGCAATACTTCTGGAGTCGCCACTACCCGCTACTACAAAGTCGTGCCACAACGGCCATCAACGCTTGGAAGCTCGTGCTCAACAAAGCGCCCTTAAAGATAGACCGCGATCTGGCTTCGGCTCGCATCCGCTCCATTACTCAGCAACAGGCCGACTGGGAAAGATGGGACAAAAAAGGGTGGGAAAAGGAGAAGGCCGAAGGGAAGCGCGCAGATTAGCATCGCTTCGAGACAAGCCCACCGCGATAAGTTACCGATGGGCTTGTCTCAAAGCAGTAGACATGACCCACACGCCTACTCTGGCGTAAAT
The DNA here is from genome assembly GCA_027563515.1 of Erythroxylum platyclados. NCBI lineage: Eukaryota > Viridiplantae > Streptophyta > Magnoliopsida > Malpighiales > Erythroxylaceae > Erythroxylum > Erythroxylum platyclados. The sequence continues at coordinate 3,625 of JAOQMM010156844.1, read as the reverse complement.
TATCGAGGAGTTGACTTGTATGATGAGAGCGGGTCTTTCTTGACGGGCACTTTCCGTTATCAACCCGATCCTACACCTCCGAGTAATCCTGGTTCGACGCCAACTCCGGCTCCTACTCCCACTCAAGGGCCAAATGGCTAAAGGTACTTCTATGAAGAATGTTTTTTGCTTACTGTGCCTCGTGTGCGTAGCAGGGACCGGATTGCACGCCCAAGAGGCAAATCGTCCTCGGATCAAGGAGGGCACGTACTACGGTCGCACGACCAAAGCGGGTGTGAACATTGCCATCGCCTATCCCGAAGATTGGGACGGTGCTCCGGCAGAGGATCAAATCCGCATATGGTGGCGCAACTGGTCGTGGAATCCGAAGACAGATGTGCCCTATACCAAAGCCACACAGCAAATTGACGCCGCCCTTAAAGCGGGAACTGCATCCTCGGTGTTGCTCTCCCGCTACAAAGCCGCTCTGGCACAAGACCCCTGGAACCCGCTCAAGAGCTATCGCTGGGCATATACATCCTGGTTGGCGAGCCGCAAGGCGACAGACAGACAGGGTGTGCTCGCTCTGGTAGCTCCAGCGGTCACCCAATTTGCCGAGACACCGTTTCCGGCCTCTTATCACTACGCGCGTCTAGGCTTTTTGCTCAACGCTACGCAGTTCCCGCATCCTTCCTTGAAGCGGCTGGGACAGAGACTGCTCGCAAGAAACCCGCACGATGAGGAGGTCCTGCTGCCCATGATCAAGGTGCTCTCCACGACCATTCGTCCACAAGACGATCAACAAGCTCTTCAGTACCTGGCGTCTTTGCGCCACAAGTACCCCAATGACACTCGATATGTGAAAGAGCGTGCTGTATTAAGTCGTTACTTTCTCATTCGACAGTTTCCTCGTGATCAGAAGAAAGCTGATGCTGCCGTCGCTGCGCTGCAGCAGTACCAGAAAATTGCTCCAACGCAGAGTGAGAAGAACTGGGCACTAACCATGATACAAGATGTCAGAGGAGAGATGCGCAGTTGGGATCTCTGGGAACGCGAGTATTGGCTCAAACAACAAGCCAAAGAACGTCAGAACAATTAGGATAGACAGTAACCGTCATCTAAACACCGAGTTTGATGCAAGGTGACAAAGCCTAAGTCCCCGCCCGCGAGCGAAAGTTCGTGGGCGGGTTGCATTTGCCTTGAAAAACGGAAGCTAAATTCAACTTTTCAAGTTTCGGGGCACTTGAAGAGAAGTAACACGCTAGGAAATGACACACTCTTCTCATGCTTCCCCGTCGTAACAGGCTGACTTCGGCGCAGTTCGAGCGCGCTTTTGGACAGTCGCAGGTCGTGCGGCATCCGCTCGTGCAGGCGAGGGCTCATCGGCGAGGCGATAATTCGGGCGAGGTGCGCGCGGCGTTTGTGGTGCCCAAAAAACAGGGCAAGGCGCACGACCGCAATCGCACCAAGCGGCGCTTGCGCGAGCGCTTTCGGTTGCATCCACGCCGCGACTCGGTGACGCTCCAAGGATGCGACCTTATCTTCATGGCAACGCCCGCGACGGCAACGGCGACTCTACCCGAACTCGATGCGGCACTCGATGAGGTGCTGCGGCGTCTGGGAAAGCGCATGAACCCCGCTCCCAACCCTTCCTCGCAAAACTCAGAACAGAGCGAACACGTTGCGCCTTCTCTCGCCGCGTCTCAGCGGCCCGTTGCCTCCGACGAACCTGTAGAAGAGAATTTGCAAGGCGAGCCGCCAACAGAGAGCGCAGGACCGGGGATAAAGTTCAGGGAAGCTCCGGTTTCATGGTTATTTATTGAAACAATTCGGTTTTACCAACGAGCGATTTCACCCGGTTTGCCGCCAACGTGCCGATTTTTTCCGACGTGCTCGGCGTATACTGCAACGGCAATCGAAAGGCACGGACCGTTTTGGGGAGTTGTGCTCGGAGCGTGGCGCATTTGTCGCTGCACGCCGCTGTGCAAGGGGGGCTTCGACCCCGTTCCCGACGCGCTGTCGCCGCGCTTTTCCTCACCGTTCTTGGGGCTGTTTCCTAAAAAGTAAGCGTCCCCGCGCGACGTGTTGCGTATTTGAATCAAACTTTCTCGCGCCCCGCGAATTCGTTCCGAGGGCGCGTCTTTTCGTCACATCATGAATAAATCCGGTTCATCCAGCGATTTCATGAGGACGCTCCTGATTGGATTTCTCCTCTTCATCGGGATGCGCTTCTTTTTTGATCGCTTTGGTAATAATAAACCCCCGGCGCGCACCGCCCCCGCGCTCGCCAAAGCCTTCGAGGGCGTAGACCCCGCGATGGGGCCTCCTCTCACCGCTACCACCGCGACAGACGAAGTGAAAAAGTTGCAGGCCAACGTCCAGTCCAACGGCACCGATCCGCTGGGACAATGGTCGCAACTTCGCATCGCGCTCATCCAGCAGTACGTGCTCGGCACGCTGCAATCTTCCACACGAAGCACCGGTTGGTTCGGCATGGGCGGGCAGCAAAAGTACTATCCCGCTTACGACGATGTCATCAAGAACAACGCCAGCAACGACATCGAAGCGCAGGCCATTTATCAAGAAGGCGACCTTTTATGGCGCGAGTCCATTCAGCCAAACAGCGCGACTAAAGGGCAACCTTCCGCCGATGCCGTCGCCGTGCTGGAACAACTCATCCATAGAGGGCGCGGCAACGCGGCGTTTGGCACCGCCTCGATTTACGTTCCGGTTAGCACCGCACTCAACGAACTTCCTCTTCAAGGTCTTCCCGTCGGTGGCTTTAAGCTCGTACCTGTGTCGTCGCTACGGGGCACCTCTGGCGCCAGTAGCCCGCAGACGACCGCTGTTCAGACGACAGGAGTCAGTAACCCGCAGAGCGCCATTGTGCGTGTCAACCAGTACTACGCGACCTCACCGCAGTCGGGCACCATTTCGCTGACGCTGTACAAAATTTTCGATGGTGCCGTACATTTGCTGGGCGACAATCCGGCCTACTCCTACGGCTTGGCCGTGTTGCTGTTTGCGATTTTTACGCGCTAGGCGATGCAACCCATCTATAAAAAGCAGTACGAGAGTATGAAGGGCATGGCTGCCATTGCCCCTGAAATGAAGAAGATTCAGGAGAAGTACAAGGGCAAATCCGAGAATACCGCGCAGATGGCGCAAATGAAGGAAATCCAAGAGTTGCAGCGACGCCACGGGGTTAACCCAATGCTCGGTTGCGGTCTGGCGCTCATCCAGATGCCCATCTTCTTCCTCATCGTGTATCCGATGATCCAGCACTACGAGCCGAAGCTGGAAATGGTAGGCGCTTCCTTCCTGTGGGTTCACTCGCTCGCGCAACCCGATATTCCGTTGCTGGTGCTGTACGCCATCTCGATGTTCTTCTCGTTTCGGCTGAGTTCGACGCCGCCGACCGACGATATGCAGCGCCAGCAGCAGATGATTTTGGCATTCGCGGGTCCGTTCTTGTTCCCCATCCTCATCGCGACCTACCCTGCCGCCTTCGTCATGTACTGGATGACCTACAACGCGCTCGGTACCTTCTATCAATGGCGTTTGATGAAAGCCGCCGACCCGTCGAAAGACTTTTGGACGACGCTCAAGGGCGAGGGCTTTTTGCCCAATTTCGCCGCCTTTAGCG
>JAOQMM010156751.1:0-11403 GCA_027563515.1 Erythroxylum platyclados | reverse complement strand
ACCAGAGAAGACCTGATGCTCAGCCTTCACCTGCTGATAGGTTAAGCACTTAGCTACATACTCCAGCACATCTGGCTTCATGCCGGGCCACCAATAATACTGCTTGAGATCCTGATACATCTTATTTCCACCAGGATGCATGATGAAAACTGTATTGTGAGCCTTCGACAATAACTTCTGCTTCAGCTCTACCTGATCCGGCACACACAATCGACCCTGATAGTACAAATCTCCCAACTCAGTTACTGTATACTTAGGCTGCCTGCCTTCCTAAGTATCCATAACAATCTGTTGTAATCTCTCATCCAACCTCTGCCCATCACATATCTCCTGTCTCAGGAGTGGTCTAGCTCTCAACTGGGATACCAGACTGCCACCTGCAGCCACATCCCACTCTCCTGACTGTACTAATACTGATAACGCTGCCATCGACTTCTGGCTAAATGCATCTGCAACCATATTGGCCTTACCTGGATGGTAATCCACAATGCAGTCGTAGTCCTGAAAAAGCTCTAGCCACCACCGCTGCCTCAAATTAAGCTCTTTCTGTGTGAGTAAGTATTTCAGACTCTTATGGTCTATGAATATCAGACATTTCTCACCATACAAGTAATGTCGCCAGATCTTCAGGGCGAACACTACTGCTGCTAACTCTAAGTCATGTGTCGGATAGTTCAACTCATGAGGCTTCAACTGCCTCGAAGCATATGCCACCACTTTACCCTCCTGCATCAACACACGACCCAACCCTACTCGGGAAGCATCAGTATACAAAACAAACTCCTTACCTGACATAGGTTGGGTCAAAACAGGAGCCTCAGTTAGCATCCTCTTTAGCTACTCAAAACTGTGTGGACAGCTCTCAGACCACTCAAATCTGACCCCTTTCTAAAGCAACTTAGTCAACGCAGAGGTTATAACTGAAAAGCCCTTCACAAATCATCGGTAATAGCCAACCAACCCTAAGAAACTCCTCACCTCTGTCACATTCTGAGGTGGCTTCCAATCCAAAACTGCCTCAATCTTGCTCGAGTCCACTCTGATCCCCTGACCCGACACAATATGCCCTAAAAATGCCACCTCTCGGAGCCAAAACTCGCACTTACTGAACTTAGCAAACAATTGATTCTCCCGCAGTGTCTGCAACACTATCCTCAAATGCCTCTCATGATCCTCCTCAGTCTGCGAATAGACCAGTATGTCATCTATGAACACCACTACGAACTGGTCCAGATACTGTCCGAAAACTCGATTCATCAAATCTATGAATGCTGCAGGGGCATTAGTCAACTTGAATGGTAAACTCGTAATGGCCATAGCCAGGGCTTCGGCGACCGCCGGCGCTTCGGCGGTCCGCGGCAGCACCACGTCGTAGGCGGGCAGGTCGCGGATCCGCCGCAGCGTGAGCGCGGCGAGCCGGGGCCGGCGGGCTGCGTAGTGCCACAGCGCGGTGCCGGATTCGACGTAGTCCGTGAACACGCGGGTCAGCCAGGCGTCCGCGTCGGCGGCGGCACCGGGCACGGGTTCGACCGGTCTCGTGGGCTCCAGCACAGCGGTCACGAGCCGGCGGGCCGGGGCAACCAGGCAAGCAGCACGCGGGCCCGACGGAACCGTCGGCGCAGCAGCACCTCCGAGACGGCGCCGCTGCGCATCTGCTCCGCCGTCGACCGGTTCCAGGGACCGCTTTCAGGGTGCCATCCGTCCCTGTCGCGGACGGCGATGACGCGCGTGCGGCCGTCGAGGCGTCCCACGCGGGCGACGGCGCCGGTGGATTCCATGGCGGGGCGCACGGCGACGCGCTCGATGCGGTCGTTCGGTGTGCGGGTCAGCAGGGACATGGTGGAAGGCCAATCGGGTGACGGGTCGGCCGGCTGGGTGGGCACGGCCGTTCCGACGCTAATGAGACCGCGGACGCCTGTGCAGCCCGAGAACGGGGGGGCCGAGCCGATCTGCTGGAGAGGGGCAGGCGGCGACTGGCGCTATGGTCGCCGGTGTGCCGCCCGTTCCCGGGGTGCCGCCACGACGAGGGCGCCGGACCCGCGATGCCGCTGCGCCCGTCCGGGTGCGGGCGATCCGGGCGCAGCATTCGGCTATGTGGGACGCGCTCGCTCGCACGAGGCCCGGGGGCAGCCCCTTCCATCTCTGGGACTTCCTCGATCTCGCGGAGCGGATGCTCGGGGTGTCGATCGAGCGACTGCTGCTCGTCGCCGGCGAGATCCCGGTGGGCGTGCTGCCGGTCGTGCGCCGGTCGGGGCGCTCGATGCGTGCGCCCTGGCTGCCCTTCCCGTTCCTCGGGCCTGCAGTGGGGCCCGAGCATGCGCTCCCGGCGCTGCAGGCGTTCCGCCGCCACCAGGTGCGGTCGGGACTGGTGCTCGGCCGTTTCGACGTCGCGGCGGGGCTGGCCCCCGCGGTGCAGGCCGCGGTGTCCGGCACGCCGATGGTCGCTCGGCTGGACGGCACCGTGCTGGTGGACCTGAGCCACGGCAGCGTCGACGCGCTGGACGCCGCGATGGGCAGGTATCGACGTCGTGATGCGCGGCGGGCGTTGCGCGCGGGAGTCGTTGCGCGGACTGCGGAGCCGGGGGAGACCGCTCGTCTGCTCGGTCCCGTGCTGCACGCCGCGTACGGCAGGCATGGGGTGTCGAGCCCGTACCCCCTCGACGTCGGCGAGCACGTCGAGCGGTGGGCGGCGGGACGGGACGGGGTGCACCAGGTGATCGTCGACGTGGACGGGCGTCCGGCCGGTGCGATGGTCGTGTTGACGGGGCATCCGACCGCCGTGCCCTGGATCGGCTCGACGTTCGACGAGGCGCGTGGCTCCAATGCGGAGGTGGTGCTGATCCGCGAGTGCATGGTCCGCGCGCTCGCGGACGGCTGCACGTCGTGGGACTTCGGGGGCAGGGTCGACGACGGGGTGGAGCGTTTCAAGCTGGAGTTCGGCGGTCGGCCCGCGACATACCTCACGATCGAGAGCTTCTTCGGGCCGCAGTCGCTCCGCTCGGCCCTCGGGAGCGTGGCGGCGCGCCGCGCGCACTGACCGGTTCGTCAGCGTCGTCGCGCGGCCATCACCCGGCGCTGCAGCTGGCGGTGCAGCGCGGCGTAGTCGGCCGGGGCGACCGGTGTCAGCAGTTCCTTCACGACCACTCGGAGGGGCAGCCGCAAGCCGGCCTCTGCGATCCAGGCATCCTGATCCAGGATCGAGATGCCGGAGGAGAACTGGGGGAGCCCCCGAGCAGCCGCGCGCTCGTGGGTCAGCTGGTAGGTCTGCAGCGACGGAGCATGTCGGCGCAGCGGCCGGACGAGCCCGTGCACGTGCGCGGCGATCCACAGCGCCTGGATCTCGCTGACGAGCGGACTGCGGAACGAGTTCGCCCAGCCGGCGAACGCGAGGTTCGGCACGGTGGTCGGCACGGTGTGCCGCGAGAGCGTGAGCTGCCCGTCCTGGTCGAGCAGCCGCGACCGCGTTCGATCGTCGAAGCACGAGAGGTCCTGCTCGTATCCAGCGGCGTTGATCATGAGATCCGAGGTCAGTCGGGTCCCGTCGTCGAGCACGACCACGGGCACGTCGCCGTCGTCCACGGCCAGCGCACGGATCACGCGGCCCCGATGAAGCCGGATGCGTCCGGTGTCCAGCCCTTCGAAGAATCCGGCGCTCAGCAGATGGGTGGCTGAGGACACCGGCGCTCTGGGTACCAGCCCGCGCTGGTCGAGCCGTTGCGCCGTACGCAGTCGTGCTCCCAGACGTCGCACGAATCGTGCCCGCAGGTCGCGGTCCATCCGTCGGAGCACCCGACCCGTTGCCGTGCGCCACGGGGCCCACAGCAGGTGCTCCCCCAGTCGGGTGTTCACCAGCCGCTCGAACGACGAGCCGGCGATCCGGTGCGGCAGCTTCCACCCGATGCTGCGGGTCACCACGGTGACCGTCGCAGCGCCGCCCTCGAGCGCGGCCACCGCTGTATCGGCGCCGCTCTTGCCCGCTCCGGCAATGACCACGTGACGTCCCTCGAACGACGCCTCGTCGCCCAGAGCGGACGCGTCGACGACTTGGGCGCCCGCGTTGACGAAGCGGTCCTCGCCGGACAGGGAAAGGCGCTGAGGCGTCGAACAGATCCCGTTCGCGACGATCAGCCAGTCCGCGTGCTCCGTTGCGCGTCCTCGGGGTCCGGCGACCTCGAGCCGCCATCGTCCGTCCGTGTCCGACCAAGCCGCGGCGATGACCGTGGTCTCCAGGCGGACCAGCTGCTCGAGGCCGTGCAGGCGGGCGTAGGACGTCAGGTATGCCTGCACGTCCGTCCGTCGGGGATGCTCGGCCACCCCCTTCGGTGAGGGCAGTTCCGAGAAGACGTAGGAGCGCCCTGGGTTCTGCGTGCGCAGGCCCGGATAGCCGCGAGTCCGGCTCCAGACGCCTCCGACGTCGGGGCGGCTCTCGTAGACGGCGACGTCGAGACCCAGCCCGTGGAGTACGCGCGCATTCACCAGGCCGGCGACACCGGCGCCGATCACGGCCACTCTCACGAGCACATCATCGACCTTGCGCGGACGGGGAGGACACCTGTCGTGAGGAACGGCAGGCTTCGTCCAGCACGGGCCTCATGGACGCGGGGTGTGCTGGGAACGGACTTTCCCTATCCTGATGCGCACCCGACCCCGCTTCAGGCGCGCCCGCCCAGCGCAAGAAGCACCGAGAGAGTATTCGTGGACTTCCGCGCCGTCCTTACAACCCCTCGCCGCACCTGGCCACTGCTCGTCGTGCCCGTCATCGTCGGGCTCCTCGTCGCGGTCGTGGTCCTCGCGCTGCAGACGCCGAGGTACCGCTCGACCGCGAACGTCTACGTCTCGGTCGGCGGCGCCTCGAGCACGGACGCCTCGAGCAGGGAGGGAAGCGCTGTGCGGTCAGCGACCGCGAGCTTCGCGGCGCTCGCCGAACAGCCTTACGTGCTCTACGCGGTACGGCAGCGACTCGATCTGCCGCTCAGCAGCGAGCAGATCGCGAAGGAGATGACGACGGCCGTTGAGGGGGACTCGTCGATCATCTCCATCTCCGTCCTCGACGAATCCGCGAAGCGCGCGACCTTGATCGCGAACGGCACGGCGGAGCAGCTGCCCGTCGCGGCAGCCGATCTGAGCCCGAGGGCCACCGACGGCACGCAGGCTGTGAAGGTCACCGTCGTGAAGACCGCGGTCGTGCCGGACTCGCCGGCCGAGCCGAACCGACCCCTCGGTCTCGTGCTGGGTGTGCTCGCCGGTCTGCTGGTCGGTGCGGTGCTCCTCGTCCTGCGCCAGCTTCTCGCCCGCCGCGGTTACCGGAGCGCGGACGCGCTCGATGTCCCTGAAGTCGCGGTCGTCGGACGGATCCCACGAGATGCGTCCATCGCTGCGCATCCGTTGGTGATGGTGGACGATCCGGCGGGCGCCAGTGCCGAGAGCATCCGGCGGTTGCAGCTGGAGACGGAGCGCCTGTGCACGTCCCGGAACGTCGTCACCCTCGGAGTCGTCTCTGCGGTCCCGTCCGAGGGCCGATCGATCGTCGCAGCGAACCTCGCCCTGGCATTCGCCCAGGGGGGCAGCCGTGTCGCCCTGGTGGACGCCGATTTGCGCCGTCCACGTCTGCACGCGATGTTCGGGATCGACAACGCCGTCGGACTGACCGAGGTGCTGCTTGGTCGAGCCGACGTCTTCGACGTCGTGCAGCCGTGGGGCGCTGCCGGAGGCCGCATTGCGATAGTGCCGGGCGGCTCGACGACGCGTGAAGCGGGGGAGCTGCTGCAGTCGCCCCGGCTGCACGCGACCCTCGAGCGCTTGGCGGAGGAGGCCGACGTCGTGATCGTCGACGGTCCGTCGCTCGCCGCTGTCCCTGACTCGGGAGCACTTGCGGGCTCCGTGGACGCTGTCCTGCTGGTCGAGTCACGACAGCGCCGCCGCCGCAGCGCGGTCCCGCGAGCCGTTGCGGCCCTCCACGATGGCGATGCCCGCGTGCTCGGGATCGTCGCCACCATGGAGCGATCGAGCACCGGCGGTGCGAACGTCCTCGTTCCCTCCACAGACCGGCAGGCGGCACCGAGCGAGCCCGAGAGCTCCGGATCTTCTACCCGTGTGTCTGAAGTCGAGCCGCTCGTAGAGCGCGCAGCACGGGAGCGGAGGGCGACGCCTGCTGGTCGAGTGGCTTCGGCACGGACCCTTGGGGCGATTGAGCAATCGGCCGAGGCGGAGTCCGAGGAGTCGGGTGGTGAGGAGTCGCTGCTGCACGAGTGGTTCGGACCCTTCGCGACCGAGGAGGAGTGTCTGGCGGAGCAGTCCGCGGAGCCCGGAGCCGTCGAGCAGGACGAGGGTCCCGTTCGCTCGACCGGGCGTCCGACGCGGGTCCCCGGCGCCCACGAGAGCGACTCCCGCATGCTTCGACGGGCGAGGCAGACGATGTCGGAGGAGGAGCTGCGGATCGTCCGCTCCTTCTCCACGCGCAGTTCGCCCTCGAGCAGGTGAAGAGCAAGCGCGCCGAGGACGTGATCTTCTGCATCGAGTTGCTTCGAGCCATCGGCACCGCTCGGTGTGCGACCCATGAGGATCGGCAGATCGCCGCTGCGACGTCGGCGCTCTTCGACCGCCCGACGAGACGCGGATGGTTCGAATGATCGACGCAACAGCAGCCGAGACGGCGGCGGTCGGCGCGGCGCGGCGCGGGCACTCCGCCTCGATCTGCTGCGACAGCACGGTCGGGTGAACCAGGCGAAGGAGCTCGAACGGCTGTGGCGACAGCCGATCATGAACCAGACGCGACGGAGCCCGAGGCGATCCCGAACTCCATCCGGCTGCAGCCGCAGCTCGGCTTCGCGACCGACACGGCCGACGCGCTCCACGGCGCGGACTGCGTCGTGCTCGTGACCGAGTGGCAGGAGTACCGGCGGCTGGACCCGGTGGCCCTGAAGGCGCTCGTGCGGACCCCGCTGATCATCGACGGGCGGAACATCCTCGACCCGCAGCAGTGGCGCGCGGCCGGGTGGACCTACATCGGCATGGGACGCCCCTGACCTGAGCGCGCCTCGTCCCGGTCGTCCGCCCGACGACCGGGACCGACGCGGTGTCGAGGGCGACGCGTCTCACGCCCCTCGATCGCGGGGTGCCGACGTGTTGTGGGCAGGGCGTCGAGCCGATTACCCTTCGCTCACCCACCTCGTGAGCACCCACTCGCGACACCCCCCTTCGCGAGCACCCACTCGCGCACCCCACGCGAGCACCCACTCGCGCCAGGAGACCCTGTGCCCTCCCCGCGTCTCGTCGTCGTCCACACCCTGATCGCCTCCGCCGTGGTCGTCGGCCTCGTCGGAGCGCTGGTCGACCCGCAGGATCCGAAGGCCATCGCCCTCGACACCGCCGCGAGCACCCGCACGTGCGACTTCTCGTCGCACGAGATGAGCGACCCGCGGAAGCACGACGGGATGCTGATGCCGACGAAGGCGGCGTGCGCGGCCTTCCGTCCCGACCTCGGAATGACCGCCTGGTCCATCACCGCGACGAGCGCGACCAAGGGGCATCCCGCCAGCGCCGCCCTCCGTGGCGGCACGCGGACCTGGTGGCAGTCCGCGACGACGCGGCCCGGCCGCGCGTTCAAGACGCAGGTCCTCACGCTGAAGTCGCGGAAGGCGGACGTCGCGAGCGGGCTGCGCTACGTGCCTGCCGCCGATCGAGGCGCGATCGGTCGCTTCGAGGTGCGGCTGTCGAAGGACGGGAAGCGGTTCGGCAAGGTCGTCGCGACCGGTCGCTGGGAGCAGAACAGCATGACGAAGGAGGTCGGTTGGGCGCCGTCCTCCGTGAGAGCGGTGCGGATCACGATCAAGTCGGTCTCGCCCGCGAAGTCCCGCAGCGTGACGGCCGCGGACATCGCCCTCCTCGGCGCGGAGACGACGCCGAGCAACCCGGCGCCCGCCCCGTCGACGCCGGCGCCCTCCTCGGAGCCGACCCCGACCACGCAACCGACGACGGCGCCGGACCCCTCGACGGCGCCCGACCCGTCCCCGGCTCCGAGCTCCTCGCCGACCTCCGTCCCCTCCGCATCGCCGACGACCTCGCCCACGCCGACGACGTCGCCCACGCCGACGACGCCGCCTCCGTCTGCGGCCCCGGGCAGCCCCTCGCTCGTCGGTCGGTGGGGCCCGACAATCGCGTTCTCCCTCGTGCCGGTCGCCGCCGCGGCCATCCCCGGCGACCGCCTGGTCGTCTGGGCGGCCGATGAGTCGATGAACTTCTACGCGACGAGCAACGCGGCCACACAGACCGCCGTCGTCGACCTGAAGACCGGTGCGGTGTCCGCGACCGAGGTCAGCAACACCGGGCACAACATGTTCTGCCCGGGCATCTCGATGCTCGCCGACGGTCGGATCCTGGTGACCGGCGGCATCACCGACGCCCAGACCAGCATCTACGACCCCGCGACGAACAGCTGGTCGGCCGGTCCGCGCATGAACATCGGCCGCGGGTACCAGGGCCAGACGACGCTGTCGGACGGGCGCGCCTTCACGGTCGGCGGCTCCTGGTCGGGCGGCTGGGGAGGCAAGCTCGGCGAGGTGTACACGCCCGGCGGATCCTGGCGCACGCTGCCCGGGGTGACCACCGACCCGATGCTGACCGCCGACAACGGCGGCATCTTCCGGGCCGACAACCACGCCTGGCTCGTCGCCGCGTCCGGCGGATCCGTGCTGCAGGCGGGGCCGTCGAAGCAGATGAACTGGATCTCGACCAGCGGCGACGGTTCGACCACGCCCGCCGGTACGCGCGGTGACGCTCCAGACCAGATGAACGGCAACGCGGTCCTGTTCGACGTGAACAAGGTGCTGACCGTCGGCGGTGCGCCCTCGTACCAGGACGTCGACGCGGTCGCATCCGCAAACCTCATCGACCTCTCCAGCGGCCCCGGTCAGCCGGTGTCTGTGATGACCACGGGTTCCCTGAAGCATCCGCGCAGCTACGCCAACAGCGTCGCGCTGCCGGACGGCAGCGTCTTCACCACGGGCGGCATGCAGCACCCCGTGCCGTTCAGCGACGCGGGCTCGGTGCTGACGCCGGAGCTGTGGAATCCCGCGACCGGCGCCTGGACCGATATGGCCGACGCCGCCGAACCGCGCAACTACCACTCGGTCACCACGCTGCTGCCGGACGGCACCGTCTTCTCCGGCGGCGGCGGCCTCTGCGGCGGCTGTGCGACCAACCACCCCACCGGTCAGGTCTTCTCGCCGCCCTACCTCTTCAACGCCGACGGCACCGCGGCGACGAGGCCGACCCTCAGTGGTGTGCCGACCTCGGTGAGGCCGGGGCAGGACCTCGCGATCACCGCCGGGTCGAGTGCGAGCTCCTTCGTCCTGATCCGAGCGGGTGCATCGACCCACTCGGTCGACAACGATCAGCGCCGCGTGCCGGTGGCGGTGAAGGCGCGGAGCGGCAGCGCGGTCACGCTCGCCGTCCCGGGCGACTCCGGTGTCGTCCTGCCGGGGCGGTACATGCTGTTCGCGCTGACCACGAGCGGGGTGCCCAGCATCTCTGCGCCGGTCACGATCGGTCTGGCGCAGTAGGGGAGGGCGAGCAGCGCGTACCCCGGTCTGGGGTAGCAGTCCTCCGGGATCGACGGAGCGCGCGCTGGTCCACTCGTCGGAGGTCCCCCAAGGAGTCTCTGATGAAGCTGCGCCCCCTCGCTCCGCTCGCCGTGATCGGTGCCGGCCTGCTCGCGATGTCGCTCGCGACGCGGTCGGCGTCCGCGGATGAGAACGGTGCGCCCGAGTCCGTGGACGTCGCCTCGGTCGACGGCGGCCTCCTCGTCACGTGGGACGCCCCGTCCGGCTCCGGAGCCGTCGCCGACTACGACGTGACCGTCTCGGACGCGAACGGCGTGAAGGTGTTGAGCCGCGAGGTGGCCGCGAAGAGCACTCGTCTGCGGCTGCCGTCCGTCGAGCTCGGCGGCCGCACCGACCTCACCGTCGTCGTCGCTGCTGAGTACGGCGGCGGCAGCGCCGCCGGGGAGCGTGTGCACGTCTCGCTGCCCGCCGGCCCATCGAAGCCGGCGGCGGCGCCTTCCGTGCGGGCCGAGGGCGGTCTGCTCAAGGTCGGGCTGCCCGACGCGCCCGACGGGGTCACGGGACGGGTCGTGCAGCTGTACCGCGACGGCGACGCGTGGGCGACCGTCACCGTCGCCGCGGGCAAGGCGCTCGTCAGCCGTGAGGCCGCTGCCGGACACGCCTACGCGGTCGCCTACCAGGACGTCAACGGCGTCGCAGCCGGCGCGCTCAGTGAGCGGAGCGCCGCGATCACCGTGCGGTCCTCCGACGGCCCGAGTGCTGTCCGCACGATCAAGCTGAAGGCGCTGCCCGGCGGGCTCGAAGTGCGGTGGAGCGCTGCCGCGAGTGGCTCCTCGGAGCTGGCGCAGTACCAGGTGAAGCTCGTGAAGGACGGCCAGCGAGTGGGGACCGCCGTCACCGACGACGGTGTCCAGATCGTCGTGATCCCGAGTGCGGTGACCGACGGGGTCTACGGCGTCACGGTGACTGCGGTCGACGCCGCGGGGCACACGAGCTCCACCGCCGTCTCGCGGACGCCGAAGCAGTAGGCGGTCGCCCTCCACGGGCGGCGCGGCTCGGCTCGCCGGCGCCGTTAGATTCTCGGCGTGCTCCCCGCCGCCCGATCGCAGCGCGCTGTCTCCGCGCGGGGCGCGGGCCGGGCCGTCGTGGGCGTCGGAGTGGTGGCGCTCGCTGTGATCGCGCTCACCGCGTGTGACTCGGCGGCCGGGGCCGGCGGGAGCCGCGGTGCAGTGTCGCCGGTCGGAGCGTCGACCGTCGGCGAGCAGCGTTGCGACACCGCATCGGTGCAGGCACCGGACCTCGACACGGTGTCCTACGGGGCGCTGCCGCGCGCGGAGGGGTTCACCGGGGCGGTCGCTGCGGCGTCGGGCCGCGTCGTCGCGCTCGGCGCGCGGACCGTGTCGTTCCGCGACTTCGTCGATGCGAGCGACCGGATCGCGCCGTCGGAGCGGACCGACGACGGCGGGGTGCTCGGGCCGGCGGCGACCGGGCTGGTCGGCGCCGGCGTGAAGCGGACCGTGCTGCAGATCGCGCCCGGCACCTCCACCCGAGCCGATGACATCCCGTCGACCTTCCCGCAGACGAACCAGCTCGACGTGCTCCGTGTGCGCGGGGACGACGTCGTGCTGCGCGGCTTCACCGTGCGCGGCACCGCGCAGGGTCACTTCTACAACGGGCTGCGGATCGATCAGACGCGCGACCTCCGCGCCTCGCATCTGAAGATCGTCGGCATCCCGGGCGACGACGTGCAGCCGCCGGGAGAGACTTTCGGCGTCAACGACTACCGCACGGTCGGCTCGGTCTGGAGCGACGTGGAGGTCGACGGTGCCGGGGTCGGCGCATC